>APFE030064463.1:0-13807 GCA_000404065.3 Pinus taeda
CTACGACAGAGCTCAAATGCTGCAAGAAAAACTCAAAAAGATGTTTGATAAGAAGGCTAAAGCAGAATATTTCTGGGTGGGCAGCAAAGTTCTAAGATGGGATTCACGAAGAGAGGACAAGGGCAAACATGAAAAATTCGATTTTCTGTGGAAAGTTCCATACATTATCAGCGCTGTGCAAGGCAATAATACATATTTTCTCAGATCTCTAGATGGCAGCATAGTTGAAGAAGGCCCTGTCAATGGTCGAATGCTAAAGCACTACAATGATCCTTTTGATTGAAAAGAGCATCCGGTGTTATTTTTCTGTACATAAAATGTTTGTATATTCAACACTTTGGTTTTATTTTATTTTTGTAAGAATCCATGATGCTAAAGCATGTAGAAGAAAGAAGGCAGTGCTTTACAATTTAACAGCAAAACAGTTAAAGGAAAGTGTTGTTACCAGTCCAAAAGTTCAAATCAGTCCAACAGTCAGCACTAAGAAGTTCAAAGCACAGCCATAACAGAAGAATCAAGGCAATCTGACCTACTGTTCTTGGCTTCTCACAAGGAAAAGCCATCCCCAAGTGGAGCCATTATTAACCTCTTACTGCAACAGGTTACTCATATTTCATGATTGACATTTTTACAGGCCAAATATGTTATACTTTGCATGTTGCAATGCTCCATATTTGCTAAACAGTCACCAAGGAAAGAATTCTACTCAAAGTTCATCTAACTGCTTTCCAATTTTGAAGAGTCATTCCAGTTTTGTAGGATTCTCAGCTAAAGGGAGGTCCCAACAGCTTAATCTTGGTCTCCCTAGGTTTCAATTTCCTGTTTTAGAATATAGAGAATGAAAATTTGTCCAAACAGCTTAATCTTGGTAGATTCTTAGATAGGTAGAGAATCAAAGGAGCCCAACTGCTTAATCTGGGCCCTTGGAAGAAATAAGGGTAGTTCGTAGATAGGAAGGCATAAAAAGAAAAAATTGAAATGCTCAGTCTGCAAGTCTAAATGCATCGAAACCAGAAGAAGAAAAATGTTAGGTAAGTAGGCTGGGTAAGTAGTTTTGAGGTTGCAGAATCTTGATTTCTGTTCATTGCCATGTTTTAATGTATCATCTCTACTCAGGTCACAGTCATCAGGCAGTCTTCATGTGAAGGAGCTCAAATCAGGCATAACTAACTTCCCTTTCTTCCTCTTCCCCAAATCATTAACTAATTTCCCGAAAAAGAGGTCAAGATCTGCTTGATGTCTCTTAGTTTCATCGTTCTCCATGTCATTAGCCTGGGTGAAGATCTGCTTCACTCAAAGAGGATCCATAATTTCTCTATAAGGTTCTATCTCCACTTTGAAGCCTAAGGTCTCTGAAACTTAGTGCTTTCTTGTCATCTCCATATTAACTACTGACATTATTATTTAGCTCCCTATATTTTCCCCACCCCCCTACTAAAACTATGTAGATAATCCCCTTATGTAAATATCCCCTCCCCCTGGTTGAAATATAACCATAAGTACTTCTCTGGGAATTACTAAGTCACCTGGACTTTAGTAAGAACCCTCCTTTTGCATAAATTTCCATTCCCAGGTGTTTGGACTCCTTCCAAAACACTAAGAAAACCCTTTCCAAATGCAAACCCCCCCCCCGCGCGCATTTTTCCTTGGAAATTATTAATGTTTGTTTGATAAATTTCCACCGCGCAAAACACATTCAACCCATTTTCTAAAGTTCAAAACCCACAGCGCCGCGAAAAATTAAACCTTTAACACGCGTGCTCTTTTATTAAAATCCGCGCATCTCCCCATTCCGTCCACCGTCGGATCGCCCCCCCAAGATCCGACGACCCTTGTTCACATCGGGCGCCCTATTGTGGTGGTAGGTTACCACCTGACGTCTGACGGTTTTACCGTCGTACATCGGGACAGGTGGCGGTCTCCCATTGCATCGGGCCGCCCCTGATAGAAACCACCTCCATACCAAAGGCGGTCGGATGCACAGGCAAAACCGCCCTCCCCTCACGTAACAGGAGCGCCACCTCACCCTGCCACGTCGCCTCCACATCACCTCACACAGCCTGTGCCCGCCCCACGTCACCCCGCCACGTGTCTCTGCCACGTCAACCTGCCGTACTGCCACGTCACCTTGATGGCGTCAGCATGCTGACGTCATATCCGTACCATTGGACCCCACTGCTGACATCATCCACCGTACAGCTGACGTCAGCAACCAAAAAACAGAAATTTGCATAAGTGCGAAAGTCGAGCTTCGGAGCTCTGGAATGAGAAACGACGCGCATCGCTACGGGAAATAGGCCATATTGGGGAATATTTAGGGAATCTTTTGATTCCTTGGCCCTTTTTGCATCGAAAAAGCCCGAAATTGCCTGATTTTGCCAAAATTAAATGAATTTGAAGACAAAAGGAGACCAGGAACAGAGATTAAAGAGTATCGGATGAAACATGCAAACAAAAAGCACGTCAAAGAGTATCAGGAAGCGGCGAAGACCATCAATGTAGCGGAAAAGTGTATCATAGGATATTTTCTCAGGGCTCGAGGCAAATCCAACATTAAAACGAAATCTCTGAAAGTCAAGAAGCAATTGAAGACGCATTAAAAGCCCACCAGCACAAATGACTGCACATTAAACTCACAGAAGATCAGTGGACTAGAACTCGATGCACAGTTATGACAGAACCACTGCACCAAGTCACACAGGACACCTCATCAACTCAACTTGATTCAGTTGCCTCTAGCACAACCCAAAGGACATACTTGCATTTAATTCCAGCAGCAATTAGGTTTTTAGAAAAAGGTTTTCCCGGCAGACTTGTTTAGGTCAATTGTAATAAATGACTTCAAATATTTTGCTTATATATACCACCCTGAAAAATGGAGTAGGGGTTGGTTGGTTGGTTGATTAGTAACTTGATCTTTGTTATTCCGATTTTTCTCTCAAGCAGAGACTCGCACTGTAACTGTGATGCTTTCTATAATCAAAGACTGCTGAAAGAATGGATTCTGAAACTGTCTGTTGTGTTTAATTGGCTGAGGAGTGATTGTGGAATTCCTGTGCTTCTACATGGTTCAATAAGTATTTCTTAACTCTGTTAGTTTTTCATGTTCGTTTTATCATTATTCCGCCATCTAAATTGCAGAAAAGAAGAATAGCTTAGGATTTGCTTAACTGCACCTTAGGCTCAATTTTTGCAATTTTTCATGTTTTCATCAGGAATAGTTATGAACATGCATACTTAAACGATCTTGTTTATGCTTTTTCTTTCACATATGAATGATAGTTTAGGAATTCTTAACTGCTCCTAGATAACCATTCATTCACTTCTCCTCCCTGTCAGTTTTGATGAAAGATTCTTAAATGCCTTTCATCCTTGACCATCATTCCATCCTTTCATCAAATTGATAATTTTTTCATGTGTGGTTATCCCACTCCACAATCCTCTTGTGACCAAGAAAACACACCAGCAAGCCTTAATCCATGACTCCATGCCTAATGGTTTGAAACTTATCACACTTCACCTTGCCTCTCTGCTTGGAATTTTCTACCTGGCATACACCTTCCATCCAAACAAAAAATCAAAACCCCTAAACCCGACAACTAGCTTAAAATCATCATCAACAAAGTTAAATCATTAAGAGAGAGCCCTCTTTGATTGGAGGTGGGCTAGAACCTGCAATCCAAAGATTGGTTTGTGGTTACCTCAGCCGTATCCCTTTGGGAGCTAAGGGACAACCTGAGTGATAACAGGATCCATGGGAAAATCTCTGTGCATATGTGTTTTTATGTGTTATGCTCTCGCATTGTTTATTTTTCTATGATTTAGAATTCGTATGCAGGTAATTTCTGTACGGGGTTAAGACCTACACACGTTTCTTTCTAGTTCTCATTTCCTGGGGAATCTTGTGAGGAGGACAGGGCCCAGCTTCATCACAAGATTCGCCCATTATATTTCTGCAATGTGTTAAGTGTGTTTTTTATCCATACCTTGTTAAAAGTCCTATTTATTGAATATTGCTTATGCATTATTGCTAAACTCTGTTTTCCAATTGATTGTTGCATTACTTAGTTCATCTACAGTTAGTTCATGAGTGCTTCATTAGCAACTGAGTTTACAGAGTGAGTTGGAAAGCATGGTAATAAGGAACAGGTGCTGAAGATTCCTACTTTGGGAATAGGGTCTATTCTCTGTTACAGCATAGATAGTGTTTTCCTTTGCAGATTGATTCTTTTCCATTAGATTACTCTTTTAATGAATTTAAGCATTATTTGGCAACTGTCTGCAATAGATTATTTTCACTGTAACTCAGAGTGAAGATTTAGTTTGCTTGGAGCAAGGTGTGACTAGTTTATTTATTACTACAAATTTATTGCTTTTGGGATTGAGCACATATAGTGCGTAATTTCCTTTGAAATAAATAGACTTCCCTGGGTTGACAATTTATGTAGCACTTAGTTGTTTGAATTAATAAACAATTAAAGTGACCAACACTTTTCATATGTCAAAATATTGTTCACATGCTCATATAGCCAATAACCATGACCTCCCTAATATAAAGAATGATTTGTAGCTTCCCTTTATCAAATTCCAAAAGAATCCAACCAAACTCATTTTTCAAAAAGAAATTTGCACTTAATTTGACCCACAAAAACATTAGACATATTAACTGTTCGATGAAATGGTTCTTATAGTTTACAAATTTTGGTGGTTGGTATTTTTGAATGGAGGAAGGTCCACAAATTTATGGATTCCATTCGATGTTTCAGAACCACCATCTAGGTCCATGTACAAGACTTAGTTCTTGTTAGTGTGCATTCTATAAAATACCCTGTTGGGTAATTTAATTGATGGTTAAATTACTTCATTATTTGTCAACTAAGGTTTATGTACTTATGAAGTACATGTGCACAATATATGCTAGGAATTATATTTTTTATTTTAAAACATTAAATTGAACTAATTATAAATGGGAATAGATTAACTAAAAAAATTTCTACACACATGTTCTTTCCATCAAAATTACATTTTCCAATGCAAATCAAACTTGAAAGTGAAATCAATTGAAAATTCTATTTATCAAACTGAATTTAAATTTAATCTATTGCAACAGGAATTGAAAATTACTCTATTTGAACTGAATTGAGATTTAAACTATTGCAACAAGAATTAAAGATTATTCTACTTGAACCAAATTGAAATATTTATTTTAATGGCATAATTGAAAGTCTAATTCTACTTGCAGGAATTTAAAATATTCTAAGTTCTCTTGCAAATTGAAATTCTGCCCAATAGAAGAATAAATATAAATTAAACTACTTTAGCAAAATCACATGTTAAAATGTAACTCAGAGAGATTACTAACGTGTGCAGTTGTGGTTCAAGATTGTTCTATCTACTACTCATGAAATTAGAATGAAAACAACTAAATTAAATAAACTATGAAAAGGAAATGTTTTTGTCTTTTTATGAGAACTCAAACTATTCTAGAAATCGATGGACAAAACACTAATAAAGAACATCAACGAATTGCAGTGAATAAAGGACTATTCTTCTAATGAATTGAAATGAACATAACCAGAAACTATCATAATCTTACATCTCTCCAAGGGGCCCTCTTGTTAAGTGCAAGCACAAAATTGAATATTGAATTACTTAGCCACACATCAGTCACCAAAGAATAGAGTTATGGCATTAAATATTGAAGTCTTCAACAAAAAATGATTATAAAATTAACTAGAGTAAGAGTATCTATTACTCCACCTTAGGGATTTTTATAATCCTCATATTAAACAATTGTCTTAAGAGTTATAAGCCACAAGGCAAGTTTCTAATTGGACAACTAAGAAATGAAATTGAATTTGGAGTAAATATGATGTGGCTAGTGATGATGACAACTATCAAAATTCAATTTCATTTCTTAGTTGAATTTGGAGTGAAGATGATACGAATCTTTATCATGTTGCTACAGACTTCTATTTTGACAAACCATAGGAACTTATGCATCATAGTAATTATGCCAAATATAAAACCAAATTTTTACTTCTGGTTCATGACCTCAAATGAACATGCCACACATCCATGCATCTAAGGAATGACTTGAATGCCGTGAGGCTAACACCGTCTATGTGCTCACGCCATTGATCTCTGATTCTAGTATTACAATAGCTCATGGGGTCAATCCATGATTACATCTTTTCATCCCTACTACAACAAATCTTTTTTGCGCCTTTAATCTCATTGCAACAAAGATCCTCCAAGACCATTTTCTCTAATATATGACCTACCAATGAATTCTAACTAGTCACTAATGAGTTTCTCCTCTTCATGTGATGGATTTTACATGCTACTCACTAGTTACATCAGATCAGTGCTTAATGCACTTGGCTCATGCAATATGTGACACCTTCATCATTTTCTCAGATTGATGGTTCATTCATGGCATATTTTTTTCCATTTCCCTAAGAACATACTTAGGATTTTTACACATCAAAGTCTTAGGTAATAACTCCATGAACACCTTAGTTGTGGGAACCATATAGTGAGGCAATCGGTCTCTGTAGAATGAAATCATATCTAACTCTGTTACATGATTTGCTAAGGGAGTGGTTCTCATGAAAGGATAGGGGGTCTCTCCCTATACAGGATTAAACATCGCCACAATATCTACCTCCACAATCATAGGATGGGAATACAACATTGGCTCTACGCTATTGATGTTCTCTCCCATTGAGATTATAATATCTTCATAATGATCCTTTATCTCTAGGTAACCATATGGGTGGATTACTCCCATGTACCTCAAATGGAACAACCCAACTTCCATAGATTTAACAATGCTCCTTTCATCCTTAATAAATTCCTTTAATACACTTGACCATATCATCATATCCTCATGCATCTTCACTCCATCTCTACATAGCAACATAGTTACACCATGGCCTCCATACATAGTTATAATAGTTAGTTGCAATATGCATCCATGATGCCACACCCTAACTTCTTACAATGCTCAAATTCATTTTTCAACACAAAACAACCTCAATATCGATATTTGAGTTAAGCTTAGATCTCTTCGTCCACCAGGCCAAAATAAACCCTTGTTAAAAAAAGAATCCCTCAAAATCCAAAATATGATTTGATACCAAATGTATAAATTTTAACTAGAGAGACATTAAAAATTTACTGAGGTGGTGTTATGCCCCTATACCAATAGGTGTCATATATCATGATTTAATTGTGGAAATTTGTAATATGTTCATACCTTTTCTTGTTGCAAAGGTTTTCCATATTTGTAAAAAAATAAAAATATTTAAAAAATGTGGAAATAATACTGAGAGGGGGGGTGAATCAGTATTATCAAATCAGATACTTTTTCATTTTCACACTCAGATTCATATACGCGACTTCAGTTAAGGATATACACGTATATACGTGACTGTATTAAATGCAACAAGCGTATATGCAGCAATCTTATGATTCAGTTAGCTTATCTTCAGGAAATGCATCTGAACATTATTAACCACATTAATAGTAAACAGGTGTAGTAAAACAGTACAGATCATCACACATAAGAAGCACACATGAACACCATGATATAAGGTGGAAACCTAATGTGGGTGAAAACCACCTGCTGCAATTCATCTCTTTCTTTCTTTAATAAGAAACTTCTTTTACAATGTACTGGTGCAGTCCTTTACCAGCACGCAGAATACAACCTGCAGAGGGCTACAACCCTCTCTCGTTTTCCAGTTACTTCTGGAAGGGAGCTACAACCCCCTTAGCTCTTGTACTAGCAGATATACTAGTACGTAGGTGCTGACCTACAGAAGGCTGCAACCTTCTATTCTTCAGGGACCACATTTCATCAATTTTCAGACTCGACCCATGAGTACAAAATAATCACTGCTGCAAAACAATCATCCACTTATAATTGCATCATAAATCTCTAAATCACCCAATACTGAATCATTGAAACTCTGTCATAAAAAAACAGAACGCAAACCAGAGCCCAGAACTCTGCAACAACCAGTAGAATCAACAGCAACCTGAAATACCAAATCTCATAGTGCATACGCTACTTTACTATACCAGAACCGTGTGTATACGTGCTTTCCCCTCATACAACCCACGTACAGATCTAAAGATAATTACTTATACCTTCACTGTTATATCAACCCAATCCAAGCAGCACAAACCGATAACCAGCAATACTAGATCTTCGCACTTCGTCAGACATTCATTCCTTGCTCCCCTTTTTTTGCCTAATGATCTACTCCTTATATAGGTTAGGCTTCTCTCAATACCATGGTCCAAAACCGTGTAGAAACAATACCATGAACCCAATACTTGGGGTCGTCACTTTGGACCAAATACTATGGCCAAATACCACGGACCAAAACCATGATTTCCAACATGTACGCGCTTTTACTCTTATTAACCTGTGTGTATATGTGTACGCTCCTTCTGCTTTGCTAACCCGCGTATATACGCTCTTTCTTCACGGTCAACCTGCGTATATCTCTCTATTTACCTGCTGCACTATGATTTGTCCTCTGAGTGAGTTGCCATTACCTGTATCATTCCTTTGAGTGAGTTGCCATCAAGGACAACACCTGAATCATAATGCCAACAATCTCCCCCTTTGGACTTGATGGCAAACACCACACCAAGTCACTCTCCCCCTTTGACATCAAGGGCAAAGGGCGGACCAAGATGTTCTCTTCCTTGGTATACCTTCTGCTGTCCATACTCCCCCTGAGTACCTGCTGAAATCTCTGAATGAGCTCCCCCTTTGTATATGCCAAGATGTATTAATCCATCCACGCTCCCCCTGAGAAAATGAAATATTTAGGACCTGCACTTCATTCAAAATCATGACTATCATTCATCATATATGATCTGCACCATAAGCATCAACATCAATACCATTACTTTGATCAACCAATAGGATGTATCATTTAACTACATAAGCATCATCACCAACTTCTAAACACATGCCAACAATGCATTGTTTGAAGTATATGCTCCCCCTGAGCCAGTGCCAACCATCTCTTATCATGACCGAACCTTTCCTTAAGTCTATTCTGCTGCCCTTTCTTCTGATCTCCATATACGCGACTCTGCAACCTGTAAATCGTGTATATACGCGACTTGTCTTCATTATATCAGTGTATGCAAGATGGAATACTGAATTTCTTCACTTTCAGTATCCCCTGTGTCTGTTATGTCAGCTAACTGAGTTATGTCACACCTTTCTGTCTCTAATTCTGTCTTCTGAAACTGTGATGATGTATGGTCCTCTTGTTTTGAACTTTGAAATTTGCTCTTACATTCCCTTGCTTTGTGTCCAAGTTTGTTGCATGAATAACATCTTACATATTTCATGTTCCTTCTATTGCAATCAATTGCTTTGTGTCCATATGCATTGCAGGTAAAGCAATATCCTCTTAAGTACCTGGGATGTGATGATCTTTTGTGATGGTCATGAACCATTATACTTCTACATCTGGCTGTAACATGTCCAAGATTATGACATACATAGCATTCAACATTATTCAGTGGAGGAGTAAAAGATTTCCTTTGAAGAATCTCGTTCGTTAATTGTTGATGGGGATGACCTCTCAACTCCTTGTTGATCATTTTAGGTTTCTCTTTGGAGTTCCTTGCCTCACCTTGTGAACTAGATTCACCTTCAACAGATTCATGAAAGCCAAGACCAATCTTGATACTAGGGGATCTTTGACTACCAAGAATGTCATCCAAAATCTTAGTACTATCTTGAAATCGCAACAATTTATCCTTTTCTTCTAATTTACCTTTTAAGATATTTACCTCAACCTGATGTTGTTCTTCCTTTTTCAGATACTGTTCCCTTAGGTCTTCTTCAGCTTTTCTTCCTTCTTCCACTTGTTGTTTCAATTTGATCACTTCATGTTCAAGAGCTTCTACGTTCTTCTCCTTTGATTTTTCAAGATCTTCTTTTAGAGAGAAGATCTTTGCTTCAAGACTTTGAATTGTTATGCTCTGATCTTTTACTATATCCTGCAATTTCTCCCTTACCCTGGTTACTGTCTCCAATTGTTCGTTTAATTTGGTAACTTCTTCAGTTTCTGCATTCTTCTTATCATATGCCATGAGACTTCTTATGTCTTCGCTACCATTGAATGATTCATCACTTTTAACATGGGTATAATAGCTTCTATTACCTTCTTCCAACATCTTTCCTTTGTTATGAGGGCATCTAGCAGCATAGTGACCAACTCTACCACATGAAAAGCATTTGAAAGGTAGCTTACCTTTGAATCGTCCAGTTCCCCGTTCAAGATTCTTGACGAAATTTACCTCCTCTTCTTCCTCTGACATGTATCCCAATGTTTCGAACGCAGCTTCTGATGGTCCCTCTTTTCGCATCTCAAAAGCAGTTAAGATTTCGTGAATCTGTGACATGGTGATTTTCTGCAGATTCTCCTTTTCTTCTATGGCAGACACTTTGGAATCAAATTTAGCAGACAGGGATCTCAAAACCTTTTCAACTAAGACAACTTCCTTAAACTCTTCACCCAAATCCATCATACAATTTACAATCTCATCCATATGCAAGAAGTAATTAGCTATGCTTTCATTACTATGCATCTTAAGATTTTCATACCGGATTCTAAGAGTTTGAAGCTTTGCTCTTTTTACCTGTTCATCTCCTTCGTAGCTTAGAATGATTTTGTCCAATATTTCCTTAGCTAATTTGTAATGCATGATCTTCATAAATTCTGATTGTGTCAAACTTCCCAATAAGACAGTAACAGCTTTGGCATTGAGCTCATATTGCTTTTTCTCGGCTACATCTGTAGGAACTGCTGATGGAAAATTGTATCCACTTTCTACGATTCCCCAAACTTCTGCTCCAAGTGATTGTAGATATGCTGTGGTTCTTATCTTCCAGTGGGTAAAGTTGCTCCTGTCAAAGACTGGTGGCCTGATATGTGCCTCTTTTTCTGGATTAGCCATTCCGATGGATCTTTTCCTTCAAGCGATCAAGCTTCTTCAAAAGGACCAGCTCTGATACCAATTGTTGGAAATAATACTAAGAGGGGGGGTGAATCAGTATTATCAAATCAAATACTTTTTCATTTTCACACTCAGATTCATATACGCGACTTCATTTAAGGATATACGCGTATATACGTGACTGTATTAAATGCAACAAGCATATATGCAGCAATCTTATGATTCAGTTAGCTTATCTTCAGTAAATGCATCATAACATTATTAACCACATTAACAGTAAACAGGTGTAGTAAAATAGTACAGATCATCACACATAAGAAGCACACATAAGAAGCACACATGAACACCATGATATAAGGTGGAAACCCAATGTGGGTGAAACCACCTGCTGCAATTCGTCTCTTTCTTCCTTTAATAAGAAACTTCTTTTACAATGTACTGGTACAATCCTTTACCAGCACGTAGGCTACAACCTGCAGAGGGCTACAATCCTCTCTCGTTTTCCAGTTACTTCTGGAAGGGAGCTACAACCCCCTTAGCTCTTGTACTAGTGGATATACTAGTACGTAGGTGCTGACCTACAAAAGGCTGCAACCTTCTATTCTTCAGGGACCACGTTTCATCAATTTTCAGACTAGATCCATGAGTACAAAACAATCACTGCTGCAAAATAATCATCCACTTATACTTGCATCATAAATCTCTAAATCATCCAATACTGAATCACTGAAACCCTGTCATCAAAAGCACAGAACGAAAACCAGAGCCTAGAACTCTGCAATAACCAGTAGAATCAACAACAACCTGAAATACCAAATCTCATAGTGCATACGCTACTTTACTATACCAGAATTGCGTGTATACGTGCTTTCCCCTCATACAACCCACGTACAGATCTAAAGATAATTACTTGTACCTTCGCTGTTATATCAACCCAATCCAAGCAGCACAAACCGATAACCAACAATACTAGATCTTCGCACTTCGTTAGACATTCATTCCTTGCTCCCCTTTTTTTGCCTAATGATCTTCTCCTTATATAGGTTAGGCTTCTCTCAATACCATGGTCCAAAACCGTGTAGAAACAATACCATGAACCCAATACTTGGGGTTGTCACTTTGGACCAAATACTATGGACAAAATACCACGGACCAAAACCATGATTTCCGGCATGTACGTGCTTTTACTCTTATTAACCCGCATGTATACGCGTACACTCCTTCTGCTTTGCTAACCCGCGTATATACGCTCTTTCTTCACGGTCAACCTGCGTATGTCTCTCTATTTACCTGCTGCACTATGATCTGTCCTTTGAGTGAGTTGCCATTACCTGTATCATTCCTCTGAGTGAGTTACCATCAAGGGAAACACCTGAATCATAATGCCAACACTTCACTCCATCTCTACATAGCAACACAGTTACACCATGGCCTCCATACATAGTTATAATAGTTAGTTGCAATATGCATCCATGATGCCACACCCTAACTTCTTATAATGCTCAAATTCATTTTTCAACACAAAACAACCTCGATATCGATATTTGAGTTAAGCTTAGATCTCTTCGTCCACCAGGCCAAAATAAACCCTTGTTAAAAAAAGAATCCCTCAAAATCCAAAATATGATTTGATACCAAATATATAAATTTTAACTAGAGAGACATTAAAAATTTACTGAGGTGGTGTTATGCCCCTATACCAATAGGTGTCATATATCATGATTTAATTGTGGAAATTTATAATATGTTCATACCTTTTCTTGTTGCAAAGGTTTTCCATATTTGTAAAAAAATAAAAAAATTTAAAAAATGTGAAGAGGCTATACCCTAAAAGAAAAATCAAAGGGTGAAAAGAATAAAAAGATGGTCAAAAAATGAAAGAAAAAGAACCCCACCAAAGAAAAAGACCAGGAAAGTGTGCAATTCTAAATGCCACTACATTTTACTTTTGTATAATAAACAATTGTGTGCACATTGTCACTTATGCCACAATGCATGAATAGTCAAACAGTTTAAGCATGGCTAGTTCATTTTTCAATTTCATGTTGTAGAAATAGAGAATAAAGATTTGACCAAACAATTTAATCTTGGTAGATAAGTAGATAGGTAGAGTGAAAAAAGGAGCTCAATAGTTTAATCTGAGCTCTTGGATGTAATAAGTGTAAACTTAGATAGGCATCACCATGTAAAAGAAAAGAAAGTTTGAAAAGGGTTTTCTAGTCTAATTGCACCCTAATAAAGAAGTGAAAATGCTAGGTTAAGTAGGTAGGGTAGGTAGATGATGGGTGCAGAATAATTTGTGGTGAATGATAAGTTTAAATGTGTAAATATTTTACTTTCCATCACAAGGCAAAGGCATGTATCACATGGAAGGCACATCAAGCAAGAAAAGTAAAAAATAATTAACTTCCCTATTCATTTCCCTTAAATTTTCACTAATTTCCCCTAAGTTAGAGGGGCTCAGAGCATTTCTCTGACTATTGGATGGAACAGACCCTCGGACCAATAATTTATAATGCCTAAGTACTTAAAACCCCTTCATCAACATTCATCTACCTTCATAAGTTATTCATTCCCTTTATAAAGTTTTTCCGAAGTAAAATTCTATTTTACTTAGGGAAATTAAAATATTTTCCCTAAAAACCCTCATTTTCATTTAGCCTAAGTTTTAAATATATACATCAAAATGTTTTAGAATTAGTGCTTGTTCCATTCATTTGGTCATATTAACTACTAATTTATGTTAATATATATTTCCCCTATGAAAATTACCCACTCCCATATTATTCTAACTATGTAAAAACCC
>APFE030064463.1:15560-33096 GCA_000404065.3 Pinus taeda
TCTTTTGCCTGTCCCTATTCATATAATGAGTTCATTGACCAATTTGTCCACCCAGTGAACACCATGCTGACAGGAAATCCTCCTCCTAGGATTAGTGATGAAATCAAAAGGATCCTTCAGCTATCCAAACAGTACAAGGTAGGTGACTGATACTTGTACCAGAATCACACAGAGGTTAGGATATGGCTGTGAGCTTCCCCCATTCAAGCTACCAAAATATGTTCTAATGAGGTTGTTTACATTGGAGTATTACAAACAAATGATAAACTCAGATCTAATCCACTTTACCAAGGCCAAGAAGAAAGCACAGTTGAGAATCAAAGATCATTTAGGCCCTTTTGTCTGCAACAATAGGGAAGCATTGAAAGCAACAAAAGAAATCCTAAAAACCCACATGAAAGTAAACAAAAGTTTTAGTTGGAAATATGACCCACACAATTTCATTTGTGATAGGAGAATGAAAAATAGGATATCACCTTATTTTCATCACATGATCCTAGAAATTGAGCAATATGCTAATATGGATGAATGGAGGGAAGGAACTCTTGTAGAGATGGATAGTGATCAAGCCAATTTAGAAAATGTAATGAAAGACCCAGAAAAGACACTTGACCTGGATTCTTTTGAACAGGTACCAGTTGAGACTTCTCAGAAGCCAAAATCAGGGACTAGTGCCTCAATAGATGATACTTCTTAAAGGCACTCATAGGAAACTAGTGCACCATTTGCAGGGTCATCATAGGGAGGAGAACAAGAAACCAGCACTCCAGCAATAGGGCAATCAAGCATGTCAAAGCAGCCTGAAACCTCTCAAAAATAGGCTCAAACACAGACCCACCCAACTCAAGTTAACATGGGAGACCCTCCAGTTTTATAGACTCCTCTGAATGAGGAAAGAGCTTAAATAGAGACAGGGAAGTAGCTACCCCTACCAGTGGTCCTTTAGACCAGCCTGGTGCTAAGATGCACAGGCTAAATCCTCATTCAAAAGAAGAATTTTTTGAAGAAACTATAGGGGGTTTGAGGAAAGAAGGTGCATACAGTCAACATACATTCCTAGCAGGTGAGACACCTTCTAGTTCACAAAGACAGGAGTTGGAAAGATATTAAAGAGCTGAAGTTTCATCCTTTAGGCCTTCATCTAACAAGTCCTTAGACATCAAAGAAAAATTCAAAGAGATAAAGGCTAGAAATGAACCATTAAGGGCCAAAGTCTACAATCAATATATGAAGATGGCTCCTACCAATTAAACTAGCTTGCTGTTAGCTTATGACATCAAGGAAGGCAAAATGCAGATGAGCTTTTTGAAGCCCAAAGTATAACAACCTCAATCACTTGTAGACTACCTCAAAATTGATTTTGAGGTCTTGGCCAAGTACATTCACCCCTAGATAAAATTGAATTACATACGAAAATAGGGGAAATGGTGTATTCTACACTGACAAGTAAGGCCGTGATGGCACACAGGTTAGAGAATTCACTAAATAACACTACTACCCAGTTACAGTTAGAAAGAGCCTCCTCACAGGCTAAGGACAACAAAATTAAATCATTGGAGGATCTAATTGTTGGATTGGGTCATAACCCAAAAGATGTAAAAGTTGTAGAAGCCCTGATTAAGAAGAAAAATGAAGACATAGCTACCTTAAGAAAGCAATTAAAACTGCCACCACTGATGCATCCATAGACTACTGAAGTTATAGAAAAGAAGGCTGAAGAAGAGCTTATGGACCTAGTCCTCAAGCTGAATGAACAATTGAAGGAGACTGAGCAGGAATTATAGAAATCACTAAAAAGCAAGCAGGGTGAGTTGACATCTCAACCTCAAAATGTAGGACCAGTAGTCTCCACGATAGTTCCTTCAACATTGCCACAACTCTTGCACCAAATGTCCTTTTGGCCACAGAAAAAGCTATTACAGGTACAAGCATAGGTACATCACAGGTGGGAACTTCAGGTCAGAGCATTGAAGAATTAATCAAGTCCATGGAGGAGATGAAACTCCAAGTCTCTGAACTCCAAAAGGTAAAGGAGAAATGTGTCACCTTAGAGCAGAAGTATGATGTCTCAAAGATTAATTTTGCTGAAGAAGTGAGGAAGAATAAAGGCTTGGCTCAATAGGTAAAAACATTGGAAATGGATCTTACTTTTGAAAAGCTTTTCATAGATATTAGGAAAATTCTTTGGACCAACATTACTCAATCAATAAATGATGTTTGGTTATCCATACAAATCATTTTTGAACAGATTGACCTGGTGAAAGTAGCTCTTCAAGAGATTCAGAAAACTAAGGAGGAGCTAGGAGGGAAGCCCGAAGAAGCTATCAGGCTAATAAAATTTTTGAAGAGCAGAAATAAGTATCAATTCGAAAAGCTAAATATTGAGGATAGAACTAAAACTATCCTAGAAATCAAGAAGGTATTAACAAAAAGAGCTTTAATGCAGAACTTGGAAAGGAAATGCCGGAATATGTAGGAGGACATTGATGAAATTATGGAAAAGTTTGGCATATTAAAAAGTAAAGGACTTCCCAGTCCTTTAGTGATAAATGATAAGTTAATGAGGCATGAGGACTATGTTGACAAGTTGAGTCAGTATGCAAATAACCAAGCTAGTTCATCAGCCAGTTCATCTGCACCTAAGGCACTACCTACAGGTAGAGTTCTTTATGATAGTCTAGAGAACCTCTTCTATGTTGAGCATGAATTGAAACATTTGTTTCCAGTTCAGCCAAATTTTGTAAAATATACTAAGGCTAATGAAATCTTCAAGAAGCTACAAAGGAATAGGATACCAACGGACGATTGGTGGACAAATATGACAGACATTTTGTAATTTACCTTGGTAAAAAGAAAAATTAAAGTATTTACCATTGTCAATTTTGATAAAAGAAGATGAATGAGGATAAAGCAGATAAAGAGTATCAAAACAGGTCAAAGAGTATCAGTAAGAATATAAAAAACAATCAGCCAACATAGAATTACGAGAAAGACAATGAGATGCTAAATCATAGGGCCTACCTCCAACTCATTCAACAAAAGCAGGGACAGCAAGCCAACAGTTCACTTTTAGTTTCTATCTTCGAGACCATCTGTCTCTACTTTTATGTAAAATATAGTTAGTCTTCCTAGAATGTATCTCCCTCAGTTAGGAGATATTTTATTGTAAATTTTTGTATAAGTACTTCCTCATCCGAAGTACTAGGGGGGTGGATTCTTAGACATTTCTATAGATAATTTACTTTTGAAATTGAAGTGTTATTGAACAACTTTTGTATGGTTGGCTAGAACAAATTAATAAAGCAAAGGACTTTTACAGAATACCTGTGTTAAACAAGAAACAAATAAGTATTCTATATCTTGTGTTTTTACAACTTTTCTGGTTTAATAAATATTCATATGTGTTTCATATCTAAATGATAAACGAAAAGTTATATTTCAGAAAGAGCTTTACTACATTCTGTCTTTAAAATCGTTCATATTATTAATGTTTTCTTCCAAACTATTATAGGTAGGGAATTCGTAATTGCTCCCTTCTTTCATAGTTTATCATTGTGACCATTTAACAAAGAATACTTAATTGATTTTTGTTAATGAGCACCCACTTTCCCTCATCTTGGACCCTGTTGAAGGATTCTTAGTTGCCCTTCCTCCTTGTTCAAGACCATTTCACCCATTTGAAACTATTATTTGTCTTTTGTTTGGCTACCGTGCCCTATGAAATTTCTCCTTTGTTAAATCAACCTGATCAAGTTAAGCCATAATTCAGTTGACTCCATAGCCCAATGGCTTGAAATACCTTGTTCTATCCATCTGCTCTCGAATTCCACCACCAAACAAAATCAAAACCCGCCAAGCTTTCATAGCTAGCCTAATATTTCACAGAAAAAAGCTAAATCATAAAGAGAGAGCCCTCTCTAAGTACAGATTGGCTAGATTCTATACTTAAAATATTGGTTTGTGGTTACCTCGGAGTGTCCCTTCTTTTGATAACTTCTAAGGGAAAATCTGAGTGATAACAGGTGGAAAACATTAAAACAACAAAAATAATAAGCATACACATAGTGCACAATATTTACCCTAGTAAAATCCCAACTTTGAGGGAAATTCCATCTTAACGAAATTCCATTAGATCCATTTGTCAAAACCTTGGTCAAGCTTGTCCTAGTAAGCCTTCATCACTCACCTCCCTGGAACACTTACAATAGAGTTATTCTTGGCCTTTTAAAGGCTCCATCACATGAATTCCACATGAAAATTACCACGGGAAATAAAAAACCATGGCTCCAAAATCATTTTTATTAACCTAGTCAACTTTGAATCTATCCTCAAGTCAAGTTTACCTAATAGGGGGGCATCAAATGTCATGGATTTCTACATACAATTCACCATACATGCTATCATTCATCACTAGATCAATTGAAAGGTGCACATTATTTAACTGAGTTAAAAAACGCACATGTTCATTCACCTGAAGTCATTAATTGATTACCAAAGTTTGGACCTACCCTCAACATGTGCAATCTTTAAAAATTTGGCAATGTTTAAATAAATTTGGTGTTTTTGGCCCTCATTACAAATTCCAACTTCAAACGATCATAACTTCTCATCCAAGAGGATTTTTTCCAATTGTGATATACCATTGAAAAGGTATTAGAGAGGAATATTTAACCATGTCATTCATAGACTCATTAGGACATCATAATTTTGAAAAAACAAACTTAATAAATTTCAAACCAATTTGACTTCAATTGATAAGGTCATGTAAGATATTGGACTACCATACTACTTCCTTTGACATCATTGCTCCTTAAAATTCCCCTTTGACATCAATGAAAACATTACATCCAATAATTAGTGCATTATAATTGAATCAATCCAAGGTTGTAACCATATGGTTAGTTATTTTACTAAAAATTGTTTCCTGGGAATTCCTTTTAACATCACAAGTATTTTCATCATGGTAATATTCATACAGATTACACCATGGTTAGGAAAGAAGAAAATTTGGTTAATATGTTTGGGAGGGTTTCTTATGAGAGTTGAAATAGAGGCTTTAGCATGAGGTTGCATCGCCACCTTGTTCTCAAGAGATATTAGATGATTACTCATGTACTACATGAGTTGATGGATGGAAAATATATTACAACCTGAGTCTTTGGGTGGAAGTCTAGTGCAACGAAATTGTTCTTCATATTCCACACAAATTTGTAAATTGAACCCTATATTATTCACATTTTTCTTGTCTAAACTATGACAGTAGGTAGGAGTTAGAGTATTGTAGTAGTGCATCATGGATACTTCATTTTGTGGCCTAATGATCTCTCGAGTTTGATTATACAATTCAGTGGATCAAAGATTAAATGAGTTAAGAGTTTCACCTTTTGTAAAGGTAATGCTATTGTATTCTTGAAGGAGATCAAAAAGGCTCTGATGTTTGGCATAAGTATATTTGAGCCAGTAATAGAGCTCCATCCATGTAGAGAAAAATTTAGCAAAAATTTCAAAGAAAATAGCTATTGCTTTTGCTTCTAGGGATTTCAGAAACAAATACATGTAGTTGTCATTATCATTGGAACTAATATTATGACATGTGTTGGAAAAAGTAATTAAATGTTAATTAGCAGTGATGATGCCATCAAATGAGAATTTGGGCAAATGATCTTTAAATTTGGATAACGTTTTATTAACGGGCACTAAATTTAACAGGGATGCCACATGTCAATGGATGGAATTCACGTATTCTTCAAATTCGAATAAACCATACTTCATGATTACCTTAGCAAGATTAGTGGTAGATGGTACGAGATTAAAAGATGAATACAAATAGCCAATTTATATGGATGAAGATGAAATCGATTAAGACTACAAGGAAGATGAAGTAAATTTGGATGAAGATCATGTTCCTAACATGACTCTTCAAGAGGGAGATGTTGTTATGAGAAGAACAAGCTAGATCTTGACAAAATTTAAAATAATCTTGAGTACCAAGAATAATTTTTCACCTTTGGACTTCATCTAATGGTTAAAATTCAGGGCTCGAACCAAAAGTTCTCCTATAAGAACAAGGTTAACTAATCATAAATCAACTATCTTCAATTAGAACAATCTTTGAGACACCCTTCAATGGATTCTCTCCTTTCGTGCGAATCAATATCCCGAGCTATAAAAACCCAATATTGTTCCAATCGGGAAAGGGGGTTAGCATTATCAAGTATGAAGTTAAACAATAAATGAACAATAATTATTTGATCATTTAAATGGTTTAGAAGACCACACTGAATTGTGGATGTAATAGTCATGTAGGAAAGTGAATTTATAGAAACAGGGATCAATTAATCGAAGTTCCTTAGTTGATCGCCAAAATTTGTTGATGAGAAAATTTTGTTATGCTTTGCTTCCAACTTCCTCAAATCTCACTAGGTGGGTGAGATAATGGGACCATGCCCATGATTTATTTCCCTGAATTTAACTACAATGAAACTATATACAATAGATCTATATAAAGAATAAAGGAAAACTATGTGCAACAGATAAATAAATGAAAGAGTTGTATCATAAACAACATGTGCATCACGTAACATAAATAAAATGTAATTTAGGAAAAAAAAAAAAAAAACTAATAAATGGAATTATAGAAAGATTTTATGATGATACCCTATCAGGAATAAAACCACACATGTATATGTTGCAATATGGCATATATTAACTGACAATTTCAGCCACTAATTTAAAAAAAATATGCTCATAAAAATTAACAACATAAAATAAAGCTTTTGGAGAAATATGTCAAAATGATATTGGTTGTCAACTACTAATTTTATTTATAAAAATATGAGTACAACATATTGTTTTGGTTGATTTCTAGGAGAATATATACCATAAATCAATTCTAAAATGCCTAATATGTAATAAGGCTCATACATAGACACTCAAAATGCCAAATATCAAGAAAGACAATGTGTTAGGAAACTTGGACTCTTTTGTTAAGGTTGGGTCAACTATATGTTCTGTAAAAAGTGCACCAATTAGCATTGATACAAAAATTATTATACCTTTTAACAACAAAAACTAATGAAAGAAATAATAAGCAACATTAATAAAAAGAACCAAAAAATCATGGGCTCACTTTTTCTTTCACTCCTTGAAGGATTTTTGTTTTCACCAAAACATATAAGCTCTTGTACACTAGAATAAATTTATCAGAGGAAAAATGAAAACTTTAAAACTTATGCATACTTCTCCTCACTATTATTGTCCACCCTCCCTTCCATGCCTTCTATTTGAGTTTATATTCCTCTTGGTAGTTGAAGAGTAAAACTATATTATAACTATTATTTTTATTATATTAAACTATTTTATTTTTAATTCGAGAGTAGGCATTTAGAAGGGTTTTTGTTAATTAATTTAATTTATATTAGTAGGTGAGGTAATGTTATTTTATTCTCAGAGGAGATAAAAAAGGCTTTGATTTTGTTCATAATTATATTTGATATAATAACATAGCTCCATCTAAGGAGAGAAGGATCTAGGTAGAAGTTCAAAGAAACAAGCTACTACTTTTCCTTCTAGGCATTTCAAAAACAAATGCATGCAGGTGCCATTATAATTGGAATTGATAATATGACATGTGTTATAAAAATTTATTAGATTTTCATTATCAATGATGGTTCCATTATATAACAACTTGGGAAAATGATATTTAAATTTCGTTAATGGTGTATTAGTGGGTGCTAAATTTATTAAAGATGCCACATGTCAAGGAGTGGCATTCACATATTCTTCAAATTGGAATAACCATACTTCTTGATTAATTTAGTAGGATTAGTGGTAGAATGTATTGGATTAAAATATGAATACAAACTTCCAATTTAAATTAATGAAGATGTAGTCGATGAAGCCCATAAACAAGAGGAAGTAAATTGGGATGAAGACTGAGTTCCTAACATGAATATTCAAGAGGGAGATGTTGTTCTAGAAGGACAAGTGGTATCTTTGCTAAAATGTAAAACGAGCTTAAGCAACAAGAATAAATTTTCAACTTTGGACTTTGTCTAATGATTTATATTCGAGGTTCAAACCACAGATTCTAATAGAAGAACAAGGTTTATTTATCATAAACCAACTATCTTTGATTATCGTGATCTTTGAGATTCCTTTCATGGGCTTCTCTCCTTTCTTGCAAACTAATATCCCGAGCTATAATAACCCAAGATTGTTCCAATTGGGCAACAGAGTTATAATTATCAACTATGAACCTAGGAAATAAATGAACAATACTTATTTGACCATTTATATGGTTAAGAAGACCACGTTGACTCATGGATGGAAATATCATATAGGAAAGTGAATTTATAGAACCAGGGATTAATTAACCAAATCCCTAGTTAGTCACCAAAAGATGTTGTTGAGCGAAATTTTTTATGCTTTGTTTCCAATTTCCTCAAATCTCGCTAGGCATGTGAGTTAATGGGACCATGTCAGGGGTTTATTACCTTGAATTGAACTACAATAAAATTATATATAACAAATATGCATATAAATAAAGGAAAACTATGTGCAACAAAGAAATAAATGAAAGATAGGTATCATAAACAACATGTGCATCATGCAACATAAATCAATTGTAATTTGGGAAAATTGAAAACCAACTAATAAATGAAATTACATGAAGATTTTTATGATAATACCCAATTGGGCATAAGACCACACATGTATGTATTGAAATATGACTTAAATTAATCGACAATTTCAACCACTGATGTCAAAAAAATCCGATCATAAAAATTAACAACATAAAACAAAATTTTTGGAGAAATATGCCAAAAGATATAATGGCCATACAATGGAGATTACAATGTCCATACAAAAATTATCTTTAGATGATAACATAAAAAAGAAGGTTATTCCAAAAACCCCTATCTTACCTCACATATATGGACTTCCAAAATTTGACAAAGAAGGTTGTCCTTCGATGCCTATTGTAAATACTATTGGGTCTCCCTCATATGGTTTAGCTAAATTTCTTGCTGAGAAACTCAAATTCCTTGTTGGAAAAACCCAATCATTCATCAGAGACTGTGCTCACTTCATATATAATTTAAAATCTATCTCTTTAAAAGAATAAGATCTTCTTGTTAACTTTGATGTAACACAATTATATACTAATTTTCTGGTTCTAGAATGTTTAAAAGTCATTTAATAAGTAGTTGATGATGAAACAAATTACTTTGTAAAAATTTGCATGAAATCAACTTATTTCAATTATAAAGGGGACATTTTTGAGCAAAAATATGGTGTCTCTATGGGTTCTATTCTTTCCCCAGTAGTTGCAAATATTTTCATGGAACATTTTGAAGAAAAAGCCATAAACTCTTTCCTTCTAAAGCCAATGCTCTGGAAATTATTTGTGCATGACACTCATTTCATTTGGTCTCATGGCAAGGAAAAGATTTCAGAATTCTTGAACCATATGAATAATCAAATGGACAATATTAAATTCACTATGGAATTAGAAGAAAATGGAGAACTACCATTCCTTGACATTCTTCTCTCCAAAGAGAAAGGTGGTGGGTTATCTCATAAAGTTTATTGTAAGAAAACTCACACAGATAGATACATTCAAGAGGACTCCCACCACCACCCTTCTCAAAAAATAACATCATCAGCACCCTTTCTAGTAGAGATAGGAGAACATGTGGCAGTGAGAAATTAAACCACAAACTCAAATATATTACTTAGGCATTCAAAGTTCAGGGGTATAATGAAAATCTTCTTAGAAATATTATCAAAAAAGTCTCTTGATAACAATAAGAAAAAAGGAAGTAAGAAGGATTTATTCAAAACTATCAAGATTCCATATATCAAGGGAACCACCGATAAGATAGCCAACATCCTTAATAAAAATCAAATTAGGGTTGCCTTCTCTCCTCATTGCACCTTACAAAAAATGTTGGACCATTCCAAGGGCCAAGTTGACCCTAAAAGAAACAAAGGTGTCTATTTGATACCTTGTAGATGTGGAAAAGTTTACATTGGTGAAAATGGTGCTCGGTCTAGGCTAGGCTCAAAGAACATGGTGTTGATATCATTCATGATAGATTTAAGAAATATGCACTCGCTGAACAATAAAAAATTATCAAGCATCACACTTGCCTAGAAAATGCCAAAGTTATTTCTTCTATTGATCATTATTCCAAAAGAAAAATTAGAGAAGCCTTAGAGATTGAAAAAAATCCTAATAACTTTAATCGTGATGATGGATGGAAACTCTGTGAGTCGTGGTCCCCTATTATTAACCTCATTATCACTAATGAATTTTAATTTTCTTTAATTAACTTCATATTGCTAATATATTTTTGATTGTATTATTAAACAATATCTTATTAATTAATTAATGAAATATTTTATTAATAATTATTATGATTACATATCCAATTTATATCATCATATTATTATTTCTTTATTAAACTATTTCTTTTTAAAATTGTAAATTAAATTATACTAATACATTATTTAATGATTAGTATTAATTATTATAAAGATAACCATTATAATAATTACTAGTATCATAATTATAATGATAAATTTTATAATCATTTGATGATTAAAATAAATAATCATTAAATACTTAATTATTAATTCCATTATAGGAATTACACTTTTCATTTATTGCATTTGAATTTAAAATTCCTAAGTTAAATCATTTTAAGTATTTATCTAATTATTTTAGCTATCATAAAATATAATCATTATAATGACGACTTATAATCATTAAATATCATTATATCATTATACTAATGACTATTATATTCATAGAATAAATAATTTACAATTAATTTAGTTATTGCTATTATAATAATTAAATTATTATTACAATTATTATATAATATTATAATTAATACTAATTATTACATTACTTTTTTTTATTTACTAACTTTTTTTAATTTACCATTAAATTCAGCCGACATTACATTTTTAAAAATTAAAAATTAAACACTATTTATTTACACATTCATCAATTGTATATATCCAAGATTCTTCCACGAATCTCATAATGATGAGTTGTGATATTTACCCTAAAACGGGGATTAAATAATTATCCATGCAGAACTCGAAATCTCTCTTCAATGCAAACCTGCAAAAACACAAAGCATTAAGATATATGTTGTCAAATACTAATTTTATTAATAAAAATATGATTACAACATACTCTTTTGGTTGATTCCTACGATAATTGAGACCATAAATCAATTCTAAAATGTCTAATATGTAATAAGACTTATATATATATATGCTTGAAATGCCAAATATCAAGAAAGACAATGTGTTGGGCAACTTGGACTCTTTCGATAAAATTGGATCAACAATATGTTTTGCAAAAAGTGCACCAGTTGGCCTTGATATAAAAAATATAAGAGCTTCTAACAACACAAAATAATTCAATAAATAAAAGACAACATTAATAAAAGAACAAAAAAATGATGAGCTCACTTTTTCCTTGTCACTACTCGAAGGATTTTTTGCTTTCACTAAAATAATTAAGCTCTTGTACTCTAGAATAAATTGATACGAGGAAAAATGAAAACTTTAAAACTTATGCATACCTATCTACACTCTTACTTTCCACCCTCTCTTCTCTGCCTTCTATTTGGTTTATATTCTCCTTGGGTAGTTGAAGAGTAAAACTATTTTATAACTAATGTTTTTATTGTGTTAAGCTATTTTTTATTTTTTATTTAGGAGAAGGCATTTAGAAGGGCTTTTTATTAATTAATTGAATTTATATTAGTAGGTGAGGTCCCCAATTATTCCCTTGAAATATTTTCATTAAACGTTGTAACTCCCATGAAACAAATCATATATAAATATGACTTCATCAAGAATACCATCACCATATAAATCATCCATACAAAGCATACCAATATCCATCATCACATATAAACAAGCATATGAATAATCCTTGTGTCTCCCATCAACAATAATGTCATGGAAATATGTATCTATTGGAATAAGGAATTATTGAGAGGGGGGGTGCGGGTGGGGGGGAGGGGGGGGGGGATGAGTTAGTAATAGTGAGATTCTAAAATCTTTTCCTAAATATGCTTTCAGTCCTTTTTATTTTCTGTTACTTATGAGATAATTTATTCATATAGAAAGTGAGAAACAATTTTAAGTATTCATAGTTCATACAACCAATCACATGAGAAACATAAACATTTTGACACTAGTGTTTTCACGCAGAAACCAATAGGGAAAAACCCACCAATTTGTTGTTTGTTTATGATGTAATTTAAGAGCCTACTTAATTACATCAGTTTGTTTGTAAGCACCCACTCACAGAAGGTACCGACCCCCTTAGGTTAGCAAGCACCAACTTCCCAAGAGGCACCAACCTCTTTTGAATGCGGGCTCCAACCTGTTCTTTCCACTATTATACTATTTCATACAATTTTCAAATTGAAAACAAAGGCATATATAATTATGGGAAATACCAATATGGTTGGTTGCAGAAACAACTTCTTCTTTTGGTCCACTATTATTCCACAGACTCCCTTGGTCTCATACAACTACTCTTTTTCCCTCCACTCACAGAAACATATCCTCAACAATCTACCTTCTCTCGCACAGGCTCTTTGTTGCACACACTTCAACTCTATTCACGTTGTTCTTCTCACAACACTCCCTCTACTCTCATTCCTCAATGCATCAACAACACACTCTACAACCCCACATTACTCGATGGAAATTGATGGCTTTCATCCTCCAATGCACACTGCACAATGTTGCCTATGCTGCCTTTGTCCATACCGCCCGAGTATACCTCAATATGTCTCCTCCTATTATTGTTGTGTCTGTTGGTTGAACTCTTTCATGGCATTGCACACAAATATGGGTTGTTCAATTATTCACTAACTCCCTGTGTAGTCCTCCATACTGAGAATTTAATTTCAGGTGACTTGCACACTCTACCATGAATCCCATGCTTATTCATTTCTCCACAGTGCTTGATGGCACTCAAGACTGGCCACTCTCTTCCTCATTTAAATATACTAGACATGCACGCAAAGCGGTTGATTGCTTTCTCCATTTTTTCAGTTCTTCTCTATCAAATGTTGTCCTCATTGCCTTGTTTCAACACCTTCTGCAGAGCCAACTAACTTCATAAAAAACTATGCTAATCTAAATTTAATATTCATCTGATGACCCATTCATCCATTTAACTCACTGTACTATTTCATCAGAGCCCCATCATATCGTAACTTAAAAAAACAAAATGTTATGATATTACACAACCCTGATATCCTTAGCCCCCTGGCACTTAGCTCCATGAGCGTTTACTTTCTCATATGACCGAGCATGTGACCATCGTCTTCGTGTACCACTGTAGCATTATATCAAAGCCCCTTTGTATTTTAACTTCTATCGAGACCTAATTGTGTCTTATCTCCCTCTTTTTAGCACTTTATTCCTTTGACCTCCATACGACCATGTGAAAAATAATATTGAAGCCCCTGTATATCGTAAATTTTTCCACGTCCATTTTCATAGGAGTTACGATGTTCTCATCCTCTATTAGGTCCCTATAATACTATTGTAGCCCATTATTTTTAGTGTTGTGCCCATGTAATCCCCATATTTTTATTATTATACCCCATAGAAGCCCACTATTGTTATTCTTGTTCCCTTACATTATTACTGTTATGTAGGCTCTTTTTATATTGTTACCCCTTCGTCTCTTATGTATAGAAAGGAGGTTTTGTCATTTGAATCATCCAAGAATTGTTCATTTATGTAATGTAAAGGATGTTTTTCCCTCGAAGAGGATAATTTTTAATTCGTTGATCTATTTATTTGTGAGTTGGTTTCATAACATTTAGTATTAGAGCTTTGGATTTTATGGTTTTGCTGCTTCAAATAGGTCATCGTTGCATTTTCACTATAACGTTTTCTTTACAAAGATTCAGAAGCTAAAATTTAAACCATGTCGATCTACAATATTGGTGAATTTTGTGTACTAATTTTAGATTTTGTATCTCTATATTTTCGGAGATATGATCTGAGGAAGTTAGGGTTTTTGTAGGTGCCAAAATTCCATCTCAAACAGGTGACATAGGGAAAATCATCATAACTTTCTCTCTGAGCATCAGATTTGAATTTCGTAAAAATAGACAAAAAGAGGACAAACAATAGTTGTGTGGGCATCATTTTAGGAGTTGAAGGTCTAAACAATGTCATGTGGTACTTTGTCCAAGTTCGCTCTACTAAACTCGTCTATAATTAGGTCATCGTGGAGGATTGGGCATAACTCTTTCTTGAAGAATCCAATATTATTTTGACTTGTTGGGTTGGAAATAAGGCTCAGAGGGCCACTATAGAATGGAATTTAAAATCGTGGAGATTCACAATTACAAAGATACAATAGCTGTAATATCTAGCTCCTAAAAAGAAAGAAAAATGCATGTTTTTTGTTTGAAAAATCAATTTGAAGTGATTCAAAGGGAATAGAGAAGCATAGATATCATTGTTTGATTTGAAAATTCCTTGAAAAAAAAAAATGGACACACCTAGTAAGAAATTAGAAATCTTTTCTATGATACATGAAGAAGAGGAAGAAATGGAACATGATATATCAAAGTTACATGACCAAGTGCAACAAATTTCGCTCGCGCAAAGAGTAACAAAAAATGAAATGGAAGCTAAGATGGATGGTTTGAAGAATGGTTTAAAATAAGACATGGAAGGTTTTAAGGATGACATGGAAGCTAATATGGATGGTATAGAAGCAAAAATGAAATATTTTAATAATGTTTTAAAAGTAGACATGGAAGGTTTGAAGGAAGGTTTGACAAAGTTGCAACAAGAAAAGATTAATGTATACATGAAAACCATGATGAGAACAAAAGAAATGTTAATCATGATTTCATAGACTCTAAATTTGGATTGAAGACCCACCATATTCCAAAGATCAATATGAGGAAGTTTGATGGCAAGGATCTGATAACATGGATATTACAGATGGAGCAATATTTGATCTCCATAATGTGCAACACACACAAAAGGTACGCATTGTCGCTTTATATTTAGAACCCAATCAATTTGTATGGTATAGATGGATTTGTTGTCATAAACCACTTGTCACTTGATTAATTTTTACGGAGGATATGATAGCACATTATGAGGATACAAAGAGAAACACCTTTTTTAGCTGATTGATAAATCTCAAATAGAAGATTTTAATGGCGGAGCACATTGCAGACCTTCAAAAATTAAATATAAGGATAAATTATATTCTAGATGAGAATAAGATTTGTGTTTTCATAAGTACCTAAAAGGATAACATCCAACATGAGATTCGCCTTTGGGAACCTGATTCATTAGAGATGGAATTCAGATTGGCTAGAAAAATTTAAAGAAAAATTATGGCAATAAGGAAGCCTACCACTCACAACTATAAACATGGAAGTGTTGCTACTCTTAGCCTTCCACAACCTACAAGGTTGACACCACAACAATTGGAAGAAAAAATAACAAAAGGGATTTTTTTATATTTGTGATAGCAAATACACTAAAGGTCATAAGTGTGCTGAAAGAGATTATTTTACATAAATTGTGAAGAGGAGGAAGAAAAGGAACAAGAAACTTCAAAAGAAGAGGATATACACTAGGAACCAATCCTAGAGAAAGAATAAATGAATCCGACCATATCTTGTAATGCATTGGCAAGAATTAAAACTCCTTGAACTCTCAACGTAGAAGGACATATCAAGAAGAAAAAGGTAATAGTGTTGATTGGTTTGGATAGTACCCATAATTTTATTCATGGTAAGATAGCCAAGGAATTGTATTGCTTCCTATATCCAACACCATAGTGTCAAGTGATGGTTGCAAATGGAGGAACTATAAATTTCTCTCGAAAGTGCCAAAATATCAAACTAACCATGGGGGAATGTGTATTGAATATTCCAATGTTTTCCATTCCAATGGGTGGTGTTGATTTTGTACTAGGAGTCCAATGGTTACAATCTTTGGGTACGATAGTTTTTATTTTTCAAGAACTTTTATTGATGTTTTTTTGGGAAGGAAAGAAAGTTTAATTAAGGGGTATCAAAGGGAAACTAGGAAAGATAATAAACTCTAATCACATGAAAAATCTTCTAAATAAAGAACAACGAGGTTTAATTTCACAATTGTGCTCACTACAGGTTCAAACATCAAAATCATGTATTTCTCCAGATCTCCAAAAAGCCTTGGATAATCATTCCAAGGTATTTGAGACTCCTCAAGGCTTAACACCTATTCTTGATCATGATCATGATATTCATTTGATTAAAATAAGTGTTCCTCCAAACATTATGCTTTACAGATATCCCTATGCCCAAAAGAGTGAAGTCGAACATATAGTTCCAGAAATGCTAAAGGCTAGTATAATTCAACCTAGGCAGAGTTCTTTCTCTGATCTAGTACTATTGGTTCACAAGAAGGATGGATCATGGCGCATGTGTCCGGATTATAGGGAGCTCAAAAATCTCACTATAAAAGATAAATTTTCCATTCCTATCATTGATGAATTATTAGATGAATTACATGGATAAATTTACTTCACCATGTTGTATCTTCATTAAGAATATGATCAGTTTAGAATGAAGACTAAAGACATCTTGAAAACAACATTTAGAACTCATGAGGGTCATTACAAATTTTTGGTCATGCCTTTTGGCCTTACCAATGCACCTTCTACATTTCTAAAGGTTTGATTAATTCCATTTTCAAACCCTTCCTTAGAAAATTTGTGTTAGTATTTTTTGATGATATACTAATCTATAGCAAGTCTTGGAAGGACCATGTTCAACACGTTGACAGGGTGCTCCAAGTATTGGAGAAGAAACAATTTTATGCAAAAACATCCAAATGTTTCTTTGAAGTACAAAAGGTGGAATATTTGGATCATATTATATATCATGAGGGTGTTAAGGTAGACCTTAACAAAATTAAAGCCATTAAAGAGTGGAAAGTTCCCACAACCATAAATCATCTGCGAGGATTTCTTGGATTGATAGGGTATTATTGCAAGTTTGTTAAGAATTATGGAAAAATAGTAGCACCTTTAAATACATTACTGAAGAAAAATGCATTTTCTTGGACTCCAAAAGCAACTAAGACCTTTAAACATGTTAAAGAGGCAATGTGCCAAGCACCAGTCTTAGTTGCGTTAGACTTCACAAAAACCTTTATTGTGGAATGTGATGCCTCAAGATATGGAAATGGTGTTTTTTTAATACAAGAAGGAAGACCCGTTGCTTTTGAAATTCATCCAATCAAAGGAAAGTATTTACAAAAACCTATCTATGAGAAGGAAATGGTGGCAATACTACATGAACTAAAGCAATGGTGACCTTACCTAATGGGAAGACACTTCAAGATAAAAATAGATCATGATAGTCTTAAAAACTTTTTGGAACAAATATTATCTTCAAAAGAGCAACAAAAATGGGTCACAAATATGTTGGGTTATGACTTTGAAATCATCTACAAA
>APFE030064463.1:48289-99678 GCA_000404065.3 Pinus taeda
GGGTCCTGAACTTCCGGAGCCGTTTTGAGGCCCTAAACGATGTTTTTTGGGAAATCTGGGGGCAACATGGGTCCATGGACTAATGTTTTCCTTCCAAAAGTGGTAGTTCTCAGATAGATCTTTCTAACGAGCTATCATACGCGTCAAACGGAGATCGTATGCCAAAGTTACGACCCCGGGAAATTGATGTACCAATTTAACCAAAACGGGGCCCACAATTTGGCGTTCATCTTCTAAGGGTCGGTTTTGGAATGTGAAGGGTTTTCCATTGTTTCTCAATAATAAATAGGCCTTCGAGCCTCATTGTAACACAAGTTCGGAACAGTTCAGAGACATGTAGCCGCACATCTCTTCTCAGAGATAAGCTACCATCGTCCTAGCTGGTTTATTTCCAAATCTGGTTGTAAGCATATTTCGGTATTTTCCATTAATGAAATGAAGCATTATTTCCGCTGCATCTTTGTGTATATGGTTATCTATGTATTTTATTGCGTTCCTGTTTAAATCCGGATCAAAAGTGTCACTAGTGACTCCACAATACGAATATGGCTTCCATGGAGGCTTACATATCTACAAGGTATTCTCCGATGAACCGTGAACAAATACCAAGTTTTCCAAATCACATTTTGTGCATAGATTAGCAATCATATTTGCTAAAATCTAAAGATCAAAATGGGGATGATGCTTCTCTTCATTTGATTAAATGTCATATGCATGCATATAATATTGGGGTTAAGTTTAAGGAGGACTGTTTAATGAAGATGTTTATGGCTACCCTGGTAGAAAAAGTTAGATCATGGTATGAGAGTTAAAAAACAAGTAGCGTATACTCACTTAAATATTTCCACACATGAGGAGTCTCATCCTTCTTTGTCACTATTTCAAAATTATTGTGAATATTGTGAAGACTGTATTCAGTACTTAGAAGATGTTTATGGTGATGAGGAGCTTATGGATGAGGAAATCATAGAAACCCTTAATGAATTTTCACCCCAACAACAAATAGTAGTTTATTCTTTGTCTAAAATAGACTAGGATCTAGAGTTTGAAATGCATGTTCCTTCTCTTAAAAATAATGAATATGTTCATGTGATAAGTGACCAAGAGAGTGATTATGATAATCAATCAATAATTTCTAGTTTAGTAATAGAAGAAGAGATTTTTTTTTTTCAAATTCTTTGGAAATTGTAGAAAGTATTTAGAATCTCACATTTCTTGAAACACAAAGCCAAAAAATTTAGAAGGTGAAGATGATGTTCTTGTTGAAGCATGTGAAGAAGCATACTTAGTCACTCATGTTCTACAAGACATGGTTGTTCCATTTGTAGTGTTTTAGAAATCCTTCTCCGACATAAATGATCAAAAATTAGTGGTGCAACAAATAAACTTTTCCTCTCCAGAAAGTTTTTGTTTGTGGCATTATGATGACAATCAAATGGAGGTGTATGTTATGAAACCAGCTCAAGAAAAGATAGATAGATAGATCAATGCCTTAGAATTCAGCCTCTTCAAGGGGGCAACCTCCTTTACATTACATGAATGAACAATTCTTGGATGATACAATGAAAAGACCTCCTTTCTATATATAGGAGTCTAAGGGCTCATAACATAATCAGAGCCGACATAACAATAATAATGTAAGGGCACAATAATAACAATAGTGGGCTTCTATGGGGCACAATAGTAACAATATGGGCACTACATGGGTACATCAATATAATAAGGGGGTTGTACTAATAACAATAAGGGGTTACACTAGTAGTATAGGAGCCTAACAGATTCCTAATGGTGAAAAGGTATTACATGAAAACCATGATGAGAACAAAAGAAATGTTAATCATGATTTCATAGACTCTAAATTTGGATTGAAGACCCACCATATTCCAAAGATCAATATGAGGAAGTTTGATGGCAAGGATCTGATAACATGGATATTACAGATGGAGCAATATTTGATCTCCATAATGTGCAACACACACAAAAGGTACGCATTGTCGCTTTATATTTAGAACCCAATCAATTTGTATGGTATAGATGGATTTGTTGTCATAAACCACTTGTCACTTGATTAATTTTTACGGAGGATATGATAGCACATTATGAGGATACAAAGAGAAACACCTTTTTTAGCTGATTGATAAATCTCAAATAGAAGATTTTAATGGCGGAGCACATTGCAGACCTTCAAAAATTAAATATAAGGATAAATTATATTCTAGATGAGAATAAGATTTGTGTTTTCATAAGTACCTAAAAGGATAACATCCAACATGAGATTCGCCTTTGGGAACCTGATTCATTAGAGATGGAATTCAGATTGGCTAGAAAAATTTAAAGAAAAATTATGGCAATAAGGAAGCCTACCACTCACAACTATAAACATGGAAGTGTTGCTACTCTTAGCCTTCCACAACCTACAAGGTTGACACCACAACAATTGGAAGAAAAAATAACAAAAGGGATTTTTTTATATTTGTGATAGCAAATACACTAAAGGTCATAAGTGTGCTGAAAGAGATTATTTTACATAAATTGTGAAGAGGAGGAAGAAAAGGAACAAGAAACTTCAAAAGAAGAGGATATACACTAGGAACCAATCCTAGAGAAAGAATAAATGAATCCGACCATATCTTGTAATGCATTGGCAAGAATTAAAACTCCTTGAACTCTCAACGTAGAAGGACATATCAAGAAGAAAAAGGTAATAGTGTTGATTGGTTTGGATAGTACCCATAATTTTATTCATGGTAAGATAGCCAAGGAATTGTATTGCTTCCTATATCCAACACCATAGTGTCAAGTGATGGTTGCAAATGGAGGAACTATAAATTTCTCTCGAAAGTGCCAAAATATCAAACTAACCATGGGGGAATGTGTATTGAATATTCCAATGTTTTCCATTCCAATGGGTGGTGTTGATTTTGTACTAGGAGTCCAATGGTTACAATCTTTGGGTACGATAGTTTTTATTTTTCAAGAACTTTTATTGATGTTTTTTTGGGAAGGAAAGAAAGTTTAATTAAGGGGTATCAAAGGGAAACTAGGAAAGATAATAAACTCTAATCACATGAAAAATCTTCTAAATAAAGAACAACGAGGTTTAATTTCACAATTGTGCTCACTACAGGTTCAAACATCAAAATCATGTATTTCTCCAGATCTCCAAAAAGCCTTGGATAATCATTCCAAGGTATTTGAGACTCCTCAAGGCTTAACACCTATTCTTGATCATGATCATGATATTCATTTGATTAAAATAAGTGTTCCTCCAAACATTATGCTTTACAGATATCCCTATGCCCAAAAGAGTGAAGTCGAACATATAGTTCCAGAAATGCTAAAGGCTAGTATAATTCAACCTAGGCAGAGTTCTTTCTCTGATCTAGTACTATTGGTTCACAAGAAGGATGGATCATGGCGCATGTGTCCGGATTATAGGGAGCTCAAAAATCTCACTATAAAAGATAAATTTTCCATTCCTATCATTGATGAATTATTAGATGAATTACATGGATAAATTTACTTCACCATGTTGTATCTTCATTAAGAATATGATCAGTTTAGAATGAAGACTAAAGACATCTTGAAAACAACATTTAGAACTCATGAGGGTCATTACAAATTTTTGGTCATGCCTTTTGGCCTTACCAATGCACCTTCTACATTTCAAGGTTTGATTAATTCCATTTTCAAACCCTTCCTTAGAAAATTTGTGTTAGTATTTTTTGATGATATACTAATCTATAGCAAGTCTTGGAAGGACCATGTTCAACACGTTGACAGGGTGCTCCAAGTATTGGAGAAGAAACAATTTTATGCAAAAACATCCAAATGTTTCTTTGAAGTACAAAAGGTGGAATATTTGGATCATATTATATATCATGAGGGTGTTAAGGTAGACCTTAACAAAATTAAAGCCATTAAAGAGTGGAAAGTTCCCACAACCATAAATCATCTGCGAGGATTTCTTGGATTGATAGGGTATTATTGCAAGTTTGTTAAGAATTATGGAAAAATAGTAGCACCTTTAAATACATTACTGAAGAAAAATGCATTTTCTTGGACTCCAAAAGCAACTAAGACCTTTAAACATGTTAAAGAGGCAATGTGCCAAGCACCAGTCTTAGTTGCGTTAGACTTCACAAAAACCTTTATTGTGGAATGTGATGCCTCAAGATATGGAAATGGTGTTTTTTTAATACAAGAAGGAAGACCCGTTGCTTTTGAAATTCATCCAATCAAAGGAAAGTATTTACAAAAACCTATCTATGAGAAGGAAATGGTGGCAATACTACATGAACTAAAGCAATGGTGACCTTACCTAATGGGAAGACACTTCAAGATAAAAATAGATCATGATAGTCTTAAAAACTTTTTGGAACAAATATTATCTTCAAAAGAGCAACAAAAATGGGTCACAAATATGTTGGGTTATGACTTTGAAATCATCTACAAAAAAGGAAGGAAAATGTTGTTTCATATGCATAAGAAAGGATGAGGACATGGAAGTGTTTCTTTGTGCCATTTCTATTATTTAACTATATCAGATAATTGAAGCAAGAGATGAATGGAAGAATGATTCATTATAGTACAAATATCGCTTATATCTTTATAAGAATTCCCAACTCAAACAAAATATTCTTTTGGAATTGCACACCTCTCCCTTAGGAGGGCACTTGGGATTTTTAAAAACTTACCATAGGGTCAAAAAGGAATTTTTTTGGGATGGCCTTCAATATGATATTCAAGATTTTGTGGTAGAATTTTTGGTTTTCCAACAAAATAAAGTTGATACAATTAAGTTCCAGAGTTTGTTACAACCTTCATCAATTCCTAGTCAATGTTGGGAGGAAGTTTCGATGGATTTTGTCACAAGTTTACCCAAGTCCGAAGGAAAAATTTTCATCATGGTGGTAATTGATAGAATTGCCAAGTATGCACAATTTTTTGCATTATCTCATCCATTTAAAGCTAGTATATTTGCTACTACATTTATGGAAGAAATTCAAAAGCTACATGGAAACCCAAATATTATTGTAAGTGATGGAGATCCCATTTTTACTAGAAATTTTTGGATAGAATTATTTTCTTGTATGGGTACTCAATTAGCTCATAGCTCATCTTATCATCTTCAATCTAATGGGAAAAATAAGATAGTGAACAAATGTTTGGAAGAATATCTTCATTTCTTTGTATCTGATAAACAAACATAATGGGTCAAGTGGTTACCTCTGGTTAAATGGTGGTATAACACTTCCTTCCATACTGCAACAAAAATGACCCCATTTATGGCACTTTATGGATATCATACACCATCCATCACATCATCTTTAAGGGAAAATTCTATGTTTTAAGTAGTGGAAGATCACATCGAACATCAACAACAATTTCTCCAACTCTTAAAGGATAACCTCACTTTGGAGCATAACTGAATGAAATAACAGGCAGATTAGAATCATAGCAAAAGAATTTTTGATATAGGCGACTAGATATTTGTATGGATATAACCATACAAACAAATGTCCCTCAAGAAAGCTAAGAAGGATAATAAATTGTCACCAAATTAATATGGTCCTTACAAGGTATTGCAAAAATTGGTACTATGGAATACAAATTAGAGCTTCCTGCATCTTCCCGAGTGCACTCGGTTTTCCATTTTTCATGCTTAAAGAATGTTATAGGTGACAAACTCCCAGTTCAAACAATATTGCCAAAACTTGATGAGGAAGGAAAAATCATATTGGAACCTAAAGAAGTCATGGAAACAAGAACTTGATAGCTATGAAATTGATCAATTTCAAAGTATCTCATCAAGTGGAGGAACTTAGCTGTTGAAGATTCCACATGGGAGGATGAGAATTTTATAAAGAAGCATCCAAAACTACTCAAGAATTGAGAACAACAGTTTTTTGAAGGAGAGAGCTTTGTTAGGTTCCTATAATACTAGTGTAGCCCCTTATTATTATTGTTGTGCCCATGTAGTCCCCATATTGTTATTATTATACCCCATAGAGGCCCACTATTGTTATTGTTGTGCCCTTATTTTATTATTGTTATGTAGGCTCTGACTATATTGTGACCCCTTAGACTCTGATATATAGAAAGGAGGTTTTTTCATTTGAATCATCCAAGAATTGTTCATTTATTTAACATAAAGGAGGTTCCCCCCTCAAAGAGGATAATTTTTAAGTCGTTGATCTATTTATTTGTGAGATGGTTGCTTAACATCCTCTGATATATTGACCTTTGATATGTTGACGTCACTTCTACACATGGATACCCCTAAGGCATGACAGTGTCACTCTGATTTTCCCTATTGGGCCACTAAAAATGCCAAAACAGGTTGCCACGTGTCCATTATACTGCCACATCATGTTGACGTTAGTCGCCACTTCAACTCTTAAGGATCAATCACCTGCTACCATTTTTCTTATCGAAGGAGAGAGAAAGAGTCTTGATTAGCCTCAGTTTTGCAAAAAAGTCCTTTTTTTAATTTTGTTAAGCATCCCTCGTCATTTTTAACACTATTAACAACACCAAATATCGTAACTTCTCAAAATACAAATGTTAAGAAGTTCTAATATTCTGATATGCTCCAGCCTCTAATATCACCTGCTCCAATGTTCTGATATTCATCCTTTTGATATAACAATATCCTTTGACCTCTAATGCATCTTACTTTGATAATCTGATATCGGGTCCCGATGTGCTCCGACCTCAACTTCAATACCTTAACTTCGGAAGACCATAACTTTTGATTTAGGAGGTCATTTTCAAACTTACACACACCGTTGGAAATTTCTTTCAGAGCACTTTCCAATGGAGGGGGTCCAATTTATAATTTTAGCTCATATGTTACCTATAAAATGGCTGAAAAATATCTTCCATTATTTTATCCTTGACTCTTCTTCTTGTGGCTCGAATCTTGAACTCCCAACCATCATAGTCATCATTTTATGGCTTCTCTAGTAAGCCTGCTACTGTGATGATTATTTGCATGAAGCCTGCAGCTACCATGGGATTCCTCTTGATCCTGGACTACCAATCACCATAGTCGCACTAGTGCAAAATGGAAAATTAATTACTAGAAAATGACTAAAATTTGGATATAAATGACCACTTTTTAGTCGGTGACCAATAGTGGATAATTTACGATATCTTATAACACGACCAAATTTTAGCCATATTTAGCTTAGTCATTAATTGTTCATCTCAATTTTATTATCTAGTAGTATATTTAGTCATAAATGTTCTCATTAATTTATTCATTGATTTCGTTATTAATTACCACAATTAATGACCAAATACACAACACAATATACTATTACATGATCACCCAAGAAAACCAATTAATGACCAAAGAAATGTGACCAAAATGTTGGTTGCATTATAAGATATGGTAAATTAGCTACTAATAGTCATATATATATAAATTTTAGTCATCATTTGAAACCATTTAGTGACCAAAGAAATATGACTAAATTTCGGTCGTGTTATAAGATATTATAAAGCTACTAATAGTCATATATATACAAAATTTAGTCATCATTTATAATCACAAATTTATTATTTGTACTAATCATTTATATTTTTTTAGTGGTTTCATACTCATTATATAAATGATTGATTTAGTAGTTTATATTCACTTCATTTACATTCATTTTTTTTTAACACAACCGGTTATTTTTTTATATATTGCAAAAAGAAAAGGGAGCTAGCTCCTTGTACAATCGGAAGAGAGCTATTTCAAATGTAGTGCATAAAATGGGAGCATAGTCCCCACATTTACATTTGCAGCCTTGTTTCTGTAGACTTCAAAAACTAAAGTGGCATACTGCCTTACATACTGTCCTAGGAACAAACTAAATTTGCATTGCATTAAGAATAAAAATTTGAACCCAATCACTAGAATTGGTTAACTGATTCTTCCTGCTGGTGGTGATGCTTCTTGCGGTACCTGGAGGATGTTTCCCCTTGCTGACTTTGATTGAGAGTTTTTATGTACTCAAAAACTTCTTCCAGATGCTTGCATTTGTCCTTTAGTTCTTCTATTTCATCTCTCTGGAGATCAATGTCTCTTTGCTTGTAGACATTGACAGTCTTCATCTTAGCTCTGAGGTCCTTCAATGCTTGATTGAAACATCCAATGATGAATCTATTAGCCCTGCAAGTTGGGTAGCTGACATTATTTTCTACCTTCTCTAGAGGATTGCAAGCCATTTGGTTGCTCTGCGTTTCTATGATGACTGTTATTTTCTTGTTCCTAGTATGAGCCCTGATGTTTGGATGACTTCTTCTTCTTCCTCTACTACTGTTGTCATAGTTCTGAGCTGTGGGATAACTCTCCAAAGCTTCACTTGATCTCCTGTGCCTCTATTTATGCTTTAAATTCTAGTTTATGTCTATTGGTTGTGAAGTGTTGTCAAAGGGGAGAGAGAAGGTCGGAGTTTGTAATAGGTAGTGAAACTGTGACTCCATAGAGACAGAGATTTGTGGTCGCCACAGAGAGGAGATTAGGATCTAGTTTCTTAGGGTGGTAGAGTGAAGCAAACACTGATGAATGGGGCAAGGGAGGATAGGAAGTTGAACGGGTAATTGAGCAGGGCTAACAGTAGAGAGAGGCCACTGGAAAATACATCTGAAAACATGATCTAAGTAGCCAGGGAAGGGACAAAAGCAATTACCAGTGAAACTTACTCTCTTTGCTTCAAGCTGCTTGTGAAGGAGGACAATTATCTATTTGAAAAGAAAATCGAGTCTAATTTCTGCATTAATTTGTTGAGAGTGCAAAGTCCCCAGTAGATGTCTGATGCTTATATGGAAATGAATGGAGAGGTTGGGGGAGGAGTGGCGACGGGGACCAAAGAAATTTAATCTGATGGCTTCAAACATACTACGGGGATTGATGACAGGGTGGCCTTAGAGATGGAGATCAATGCTTTCCAGGTGATGAATATTTGTGAGAGCTACTCCTAATTTATTGATCTCGGGTAGGAGAAGATATATGCTACTATAAGTGGCCATCATGTTTCGAATAACCTGGGAGCCTGCACAGATGTACGTTGAAACCTAACTTTTACTTGCATAACAATTTCGATCCTGGTGTTTATGATTGACAAGACAAAAACCATCTTCGCTCAGGAGAGAAGGACAACTGCTATCTTGGTTCATCATGTGTTGAAGCTTTTTTGGGATTGTGAGGATCACATGTTTTGAGCAAAGTGGATTGCACTTGAGAACCTTTGCTAACAAATCTTCTTTGTATTCCTTGTGTAATCTACTTCTTGACTTGATGTTTTGATTCGCCTTTTTTATTTTTTTCCTTTTCATAATTTTCCTTGTGGTATACCTCGTTTTTATATCTTCTTTCTTAGTCATCATTCTAGGTAAGGAAGTCATGGTATATTTTCTTCATAAACTTCATTGTTCTCTTTAACAATCCCAATGGTCTGTCAATTTCTTTGTTGGCATGGCTATTAGCATCCTTATTTTGGTTTCTCAAAACATGCTTAATAGATATATTTCCCAGATTTTTAAAACTTGTTTTGATCCTTTGACAAATTTTATTGATGGCAGTGCTTTTGAAATCCTTTTCGGCTTCCATTGTTGCTATTATGATAGCTGAGTCTCCTATTATTATAAGGTCCTTAATTGCATTTTTGTTTAAAATCCTTGTGTCGAGTCTCCTATTATTATAGGGTCCTTAATTGCATTTTGTTTAAAAGTCTTCTTTAACCGACTTCTAGCATTGCTATTTTTCTCTGTAGTGATTTGGAGAGTACACATTTATAATGCATACTACTCCTTTCTATTGAGATTTCTCAAATCTATTCTAATCTAGTGGCTACTGATTTTTTGGGTTATTAGTTCCCATTTCCTTTTGTCCCAAATGGTGAAAATTCCTCCTGATGCTCCCGTTGCTTCTAACGTTGTTCCTTCATAATTTTTTAGTTTTTGAATCATTTTTTTATTTTCTTGGTTGTTTGTTTTGGTCTCTTGGATCATGTATATGTCTGGCTATTCCTTGGCTAAAATGTCTCTGGCTACATTGACTTTGAATATGGTTCCGAGGCTGCGACAATTCCAAGAGACTACTATCATTATTTACTATTGTGTTGGTGTGGTCCTCCCTTTCCTCTTTGCTGAATTTTTTCATTACATCATGTTTGTTTCCCAAGGAATGAATCCATTGGCTGTTGCGTTCCTAGTTCCATTTCCTTAGAATCTGCCTCATCTCTAATTTCCTTATTGGATTTCCTTTGCTGATCCCAGATTTGGGGGTTTTCTTTGGCTTTATTCCTAGTTAGAATGTGATCCACTAAGGGAGGAGGTGGAGAGGATATAGGATTGGGGGAGGATATGAGAGCTAAGGAGTTGGGGTTAGAAGGTGGGGATCTAGGAGAGGGTGGATCATAAGATTCTTCCAAAGGCTCAAAAGGATTCGGGGTTGTGTGTATAGGGGGAATAACCTTCACTGGAGACTCAGAGTTTGTTTCGTTTGCTTCTTAGGGCTGAGAGGTGTTTGATATGGTCTGCTTATTGGTAGGTTTTTCCATGTGTTTTCTTGTTCTTCTACATTTTCATGCTCTCTTTTTTTATGACAACTATTAGCAAAATGCCCATACTCATGACATACCTTGCATTTAAATGGTATTTGCTCATAGTCCAGCTGCTGGATATGCATCCCTTGATCGACCTTGATCTTTATTACCTCTGGGAGACCTTTCCCAAGATCTACTTCCACGCATATTCTAGCACATGCATGCATGTTGTCTTTTGGTTCGCATCTGTCTATATATTTTCCCACTACATTTCCTACAACCTTTACTGATTTGTTTCCCAGCAGTGAAGAGGAAGATGCAAAAGCATGACCCATACTGGAACTACATTTGGAACATCCATCTCTGGATCAAAATCTGGCATCCACCTATTTAGGTATAAACCTCTAGAGTCCATGGAGTAAGGTCTATTTCTAAATATTAGATCTCTATCCTCCTTTGTTTCAAAGAGAAAGGTGTAGTATCCCCTTCCACAGAATCCTATTGCTATCTTCCCCTGAGTGGTTGCATTCCAATTTCTTTCCACCCATTTTTGAACTGATTTGGGTGAAGGCCATAGCCCCGTGAACTGTCCAATAAGTCTGCGTTCTGCCAAAGAAATGGCTTCTCTTCATGGAAGTGTAGGTGGGAGGGAGATCTCTAGAATATCTTCAAGTTTCGTAATGAATTTATTGACTGATGGTCTGTTCCTTAGAGCTCCATTATTAGTGATTAGAGATGCAAAAGATTCTGCATTTTCTTCATTCCCTTGTTGTGTGGAAGAGTGGGGATCTCCCTCCTCGGAGGGATGCATGATCTGGTTGGCCTTAGCAGCAAGAGGCTACCGAGAGAGAGATCTGCAGGTGCAACAGAAGCTAGGCTAGCACATGATCAGGTTGGGTTGTTGCGCGCACGTTTTTATCTCGATCCTGTAACTTCATTTACATTCATTAATAAGCATTATAAATAACTAATTTAGTCATTGCATATTCATTTTATTTGTATTCATTTTAATAAATATAAATTACTAATTTAGTAGCTCTAGATTGATTTTATATGTTCATTATTAATCAACATAAATTAATTTGTATTATTTTATGACTAAAATTTCAAAAAAAAAAAAATTACATACAATGTGCATGTTCGTCTAATATGAAAACACAAAGTTACATATGCCATTTATAATACTAAATAAGATCAAATACAACTATAAATAACTTCAGCCACATAAATTATATTATATGAAATGCCAAGTATTACAATATGAGTTTCCAACTAAATATTGGTTGGACTACAATTTACACATGAAATATTGTTTTATCACTTCAAAACATTATCATTGTGTTTCCAAGGCATTGCAGGTGAATTCACCAACTCTAAAGGCTTGATCATCACTCTGGATACGGGATATTGGCTTTAAGGGTATCACTAGACAGGTTCTCTTCTCTCTCTCATTTTGCATTTGTCACTCTAGTGTTATTATTTTCCTTTTTCTTCAATTCTTATTTGGGTATCAAGTGTAGGAAGGGTCATACCCTATTTTCTTCCATATTCCACAGCTCCAATGACTGCAATCAAACACAATAAAGATCAGCATATCACATATCTCAATCACAATGTTTATCATTAACAACTCTTACAAGGAAAGAGTGCATATTAAATAAGTATTAGTTTCAAAGTCAAATACAGAATGTGACTAACTTGATTGCATCCAATTACCAAAAGTTAACAACTCTTACAAGGGAAAAAATACATATTAAATAAGTAATAGTTTTGAAGTCAAATATCGAATGTAACTAACTTGATAACATCTAATTACCAAAATTTTTGAATAGATTGGATGGAATACACATGAATGGAATTTATTTCCACTATAACTTAGTTCATGTACACATTCACCTTATTTTCCAGAATGAAAAGACCATGCCCTAACATAATCTTCATTTACAACAACATTCTCCATTTGAATCTCAGCAAACTAAGTGCACATGCTTTCTATGCCTCTGAAATAACAAATATATTAAATATACTAACATTTCCAAGTCTTTATTTATCTAAATATGATAGATGTTTACAACCACTAAATATATTTCCAAAAAATATTTAAAAAATTAGAAGATATAGGCATCACATGTGGAAAATGTAGATACCTTAAGTAAACCAATTTCACCAAAACTAAGAGAATCAACAAACTCATAACCTTCATCCAATATTTCTTAGAATTTTAGTGTGGATAACAAAAAAATGAATGTGAATGCAATATAACACAAAACATACCTGTAAAGAATGCAAATTGTGCTCAATCTCAACATCAAAACTTGATACAACATTTTTTGCAGTCGCTGCAAGAAGTCTACTAAATCCTATTTGAAATCGCACTTGACTCATAATACCATGTGAAGTAAGTGAAATCAAGACTAAGTCTTTCATAATTTAATGTGTACAACATCTTATCTAGCATAGTGCATTCATCACGATTAATTACACATTTAAAAAAACTTATACTTTATAAATTGTCCACCTTAAAAGTTCTTGTGCAAATGTGTTGAGTAACACTACAATAACACATTTCATCTTCTCCATCATAATAGTAATGCAAATCATTGTTTCAATGGAAATCAAGAGACATAATAATTCCTAAATGACTAGTAAATGTTCTCAATGAATAGCTTGGTTGTAACAAATAGCAATATGTTATAATTATTTGACCTATCAAACACAAGATTTGGAAGCCACCACTCTTTAAGAAAAAAATCCCATTGAGCAAATTCTTGGATGAAATCAAATTATAACGACAATCCTACACCCAAATCTATTATAAAAAATTAAATAAATCAATCAATCAAATAACAAAAAAAATCAAATGCTTGTATGTGCCAAGAAGGTACCAAAGCAGCCCAATCAATGAAAGCAGTAGCAGGTGCTAGATGGCTATAATCTAGAAACTAGTGCACTTAGACAAAAGAAATGCTAAAATTTGGAGGAAAAAAAATTATAAGCCCATCATGTCACAAAAATAAAAGAGAAAATGAAAAAGCCAAGCATCATTTAGTGAAAGGATGAATTGCTCATCTTCAAATTTTAAGAGGACAACAATATTAGAAAGTTGCAACAATATATCAATTATGCTGCTAAGATCTCAAGAAAACCTATCATGCAGGTCCCTTGATCATTAGAAATATGCAAAAATATATCAAATGTGTTGCTAATATCTTAAGCAAACCTATCTTGCAAGTCGCTCAATGGGCATTATTTGAGAGGGGATAATTGAACCATCATTTAATTTTTAAAGGTAAAACAATACTTGACATCAAATTACCAAAACATTTGGATAGCTTTGATGAAAGACACATGAATGGAATTTATTTCCACTATAGCTCAGTTCATCCACACATTCATCTTCTTTTTCAAAATGAAAATACCATACCGTAACAAAATCTTCTCTTACAACCGCAAAATATTCTCCACTTGTGTACCAACAAACTAAGTTCACGGGTTTTGTATGCCTTAGAAATAATAAATATATTAAACATACTAATCATTTCCAAGCATTTGTTTTTCTAAATCTGATCAATTTTTACAACCACTGAAGATATTTCCAGAACATATTAAAAAATTAGAAGATATAGGCATCACATGTGGAAAGTGTAGGTACTCTATGTAAATCAATTTAATCAACAAACTCAGAATATTCATCTAATATTACTTAGAATTTTGGTGTGTATAACAAAAGGCTGAATGTGAATGCAAGATAACACAAAACATACATGTAAAAAATGCAAATTGTGCTCAGTTTCAACATCAAAAATTGATACAAGATTTTTTGCAGCTAATATAAGAAGTTTGTCAACACTTGTTTGAAATCGCACTTGACTCATACCACCTTGTGAAGTAAGAGGTCTACAGTGGTTGCAAGAAGTCTACCAAGTCCTATTTTCTGCAGGGGTCGGAAGAAGTCTACCAATTCCTATTTTCTGCAAGTGCTGCAAGAAGTCTACCAACTCCTATTTCTGCAGGGGCTGCAAGAAGTCTACCAACTCCTATTTGAAAATGAAATTGACTCATACCACCTTGTGAAGTAAGTGAAATCAATAATAAGTCTTGTAGAATTTAATGTTTACAACATTTCATCTAGCATAGTGGATTCATCGCTATTAATTATACAGAGCTAAAAACATATACTTTATAAATTGTCCACCTCAAAATTTCTTGTGCAAATGGCATGATTAACACTACAATTTCATTTTCTCCATCACAAGAGCATAGAAGATCATTGTTTGGATGGAAATAAAGAGGCATAACAGTTCGTAAATGACCAATAAACATTCTCAACGAATACCTTGGCTTTAAAAAATAACAATATATTAGAATGATTTGACATGTCTAATACAAAAAAGCGTTTTAGGCTAATGGAAGAAACATGAAAAATAGATGAAAAATAAACATAATTAATGGTATCTAAGTTGAAGATTTTGGTGTTATATCATTGATGGAAACATGTGGTGGTTTGTTCGAGTGAATTGACAATTGATGAATCGACATTTTTAACCTCGGAATTGCATCTCGGATTTGGATCATGTAATCACCTCGACAACATTATTGGTAAGTTTTATAGGTGGTTATAGTTTGTTAGTTTCAGGCCTAGTTAGTTTATGGATAGGGCGTATAGAATTAACTACTCTCTATTTAGGAAAAGCTTTTTCCATTGGTTGGCTTGCCGGTACTGCACTTTCTTTTCTATTTTTCATAGTTGTTGGAATCGATGGCTTGGGAACGAATATTTTCAACCATGGGAAAGGGAAAAAATATGTGCTACGATGAGGTAGGTGACACAATGAGGTAACACAAATGAATAAATGCCACTAGGTAAGCGATAACATCTCACTTCACCCATTGGTCCACCATATGAAAGAGATTAAACCTTGTTGTTTACATGTAAGCATATAAATTGATCAGTTCCCAATTGCTTTACCCATCCTAGTAGGTCAGTTATCATAGTAGACATTACCACCCACCTATAGCAGCTAGCAGCATAGCCAAACAACATCACCACAACCAATAGTGAGCCTAGTAGCCAAAGCTAGCAAGTAACTAGCCCGCTTTAGGCCAATAATATTATATTAAACTATAGGATCTTAACTTCACGTTGAATTAGTGAAGTAGTTATCAGGGTGTGGTTCAGAGTGACTAAAGAATGCCTATTGCAAATATTTATGGCAAGTGATAAAATCCTTATCAAGGAGAACACCTCTAGAATAGTATCCTTGCTACCGCTTGTCGATGTGTTCACCATTCTCACTACCCCTCTATAATGGAAGTACAACTTCACTTTCCTTCCAATGCAACAATTGGGAGGAAACACTTCACCACTTACTTCTATTGAAATGGGACTTATTACAATGAAAAAGGTAAACCTCAACCTCGTACCACAATTGGGTCCCCCCCAAGTCATAGAGATGCGATCTTTGCTTCTTCGCTTTTCTACCCTTCAACACCAATAGCGATTCTTGCGAGCTACCTCACCTAATACTTTATGGGGAATAACCTTCTACTGGAGATTCTGATTGGATTTAGGAACCTGTTGGCTTGATGGGCCCTAACCCAGATTTAGTGTTAATTAGCTAAGTAAATCCCTACACTACTGGCCCTTTCAACATCAATCCACGGAGCATGGACTGAAGTCTCACTGGAAGAAGTATGGGGGGATGCAAGAACCAAGTTTTCGCACCCAGAGATGGTAGTGTTGTCATTTTATACCCTAACCCTTCCTTTGCACAGGTTGATAATCCTTTTAGGGATTATTAATACACTTCTCTTATTCGTCCTTTAGACCTCCACGAAGGTCTATAATCATCATTCGCATACCCTAGATATACAGATCAGGCACTTATGCACCTCTATAATTACCCTTTACTTCTATTTTTACCCAGATTAGCTTTAAGTATTGAATAACTTCACATGCATTAAGATGATCTTCGTGTAAACAAATATTCTTACTTGCATTCATATAAAAAAGCAAAACATATGGATTCACGCATCAAGAGAGCATTAAAACATAAACCCAGTATTCATCATAACATAAACATATGCATTTATAACAAAAGTAAACAGATCATACATAGATAATTCCAGAATAATTCTCTTTATTGATGTTTCAGATCCTCTTTACACAACTGTAGGGGTCTGCACACTCAACTGCAGACTTCTACCCTAGGTCTCTATCCACACAGCTATAGAGCCTCTTTCCTATGCTAAGACCCTTTTCTCTTAGCTCTCACAAACCACTTACATAAAACATAACAAGACTCAACTGAACTGAACTCCCCACTACTCCCTTAGACTCTTCTAAGACTTCCCTTTTTATGCAATCCCATCCAACACAAGTTGCATAAACTAAGGGCATAAACCCTTTATGACTCTTTACATATTCATGCTTCATAGCCACAAAATGTGAAGACTTTACCTTCCTATACAAAAACTTGGACTTTTTGCCCCAAAACTTGGGCTTTTAACCCCAAAATTGACACTAGGGGACCCATTTCCAATAGGCCCCCAACTCAAATACGGTGACTCACCCCCAAGTCAATCTACTGGCATGGATATCTTATCATGAAGGCCTACCAGCTGCACCTGTACTGCTACAATTTCGGCAGCAAACTACGTCGCCAACCTATTCCACTAGCTTCTCCATTGTTGGTCCTGCGCTATCTACCTTGATTTGTTGCTTTTTTGTCTACAAGGTCACCAGATCTACTTAAATGGTGGTCGTGAGCACATAGCCTTCATCTAATCAAGGCCCCAATCTGACCTTCAGTACTGCATCCCTGCATTATTCTACGTCCACCTGTTCCTTCAGTGCCTTTGCTTGCTATAGCTTTTCCAACCTCTGTGTAATGGTGATGGTGTGCACCATTGCTCTAACCTTGTCATACCTCTGCTACAATTCCCTCACCTCAGTTTCTAATACGTGAAAGTTGGTATCTTCCTGCAAATTGGTAACTACTTTGAGTGATTGTTTGAAGAGCGCAGTGCAATCCTTCACTACATCATCAATTGTTGCAACTGCATCTTTGATAGCGGCCTCGCGTTGCTCTTTGACCTCTGGTGGAGTCGAAGGCTAGGCCTTCAACTCAAGCTCTGTAAGTTTAAGATTCAACCCAAACTAAACCTTGGCCATCTTTGTCCTGGCATCACACACACCTATAGCAAGCTTTTGAATTCTGGCGTCGATCATCGCATCTTCTGGGATATGCAGCTCCGGAACAGTTCTGCATGCTTCAGCTACCATGGTTGTGGTGTGCTTGTTCTTCTCTGTAATATTCTTAAGGAGATCAATTGTGAAAGTCTTATCTACAAACATCTTAGCATTGTTGATCTTCTGTTCACTAATCACATTCAGTGTGCGCTATTCTCAGGCCTGAAGTTCCGCGATCACACTGTCTTACAGGGTGTGAAGGGATTCACTTGGAAGCATGGCCAAGTGCAAACCAACCCTTTTTAGAGCACTGACAGTGCCCTATCAACTTCTACTTCTACAGTCAATGCTTCATCCAGCAGCGTGACAGTCCAGGGATCCATAGAGAAAACCATCTCTACTGCTTCTGAAGTTCCCAACGCCAAACTAATCGATGTCACACTGCCCCGACCTACACTGATTTGAGTAGCCTAGATCTATAGCTCGCAAGAACTGCCTAAATGGTGACCAAAGTTTGTTTCTTTTGCTGCTCAAATTGTTGTAGTAGTTCTGCGGTCTCATCCCTCATTGTGTCCCCGATGTCATTTAGAACACCTTTTGTCAAATTTATCGGGTCGAGTGAGGATTTACTGGCCTTGGACTTCTTCTACAACCCTTCTGTTTCCTGCTCCCTAGTGCACTTAACCTGGAATGGACTAGTCTCCAGGTCTGCACCACCCTATCTTGATTGTTGCTCTTCGTCCTCCATCTACAGCGTAGGAGACTTCTGACTTCCCTCATATTTGTCTCTTCCTCATCTTCCTTCTCTTTAGCCTACTCCTTAGCAGCACACTCTACTTTAATTTTTTCCTTAGGCTCATTTTTCCTCCTGTCGACCAATTGCTGCCTCTTCAAGCAGGCCTCTTCCTTCTTCTACTTTCCTTTGGACTTGCTAAATCCCACAAATAAATCTGAGGTTATGTGCCACTCTGATGGCCAGTGATCAATTACCGCTGTGATTGCATCATATGTCGCCAGGCATGGAAGATCATACCATCTTTTCTCAGGATCCTTCCATGTCCACATGGAGACATAGTGGAAGTCTACCTTGAACTCCACATATTCTACCAACTACTCAAAGCTAGTTGGTGATAACTGTGGCTTACGATTTATCTTGGCGTGAATGCTTGATTCCATTAGTACCCAGAATATCATACTGTCCTTGACCCTTTCGGGGTCCTTTGTGGCCTAGAGTGAAGCGAACTTCGCTTCTTTTGGCAGATCTGTTGCGATCAGAGGAAACTAACTGTCCTCTAGTAATTCCGAAGCGATGAGTACAATTGATAGTAGAAGCCATGCATAATGGAAGGTATTACTATGGTCTTGTGCTTCTCTATGATTCGTGAGGAAATCACTGTAGGGGTAGTGTGCCCAATTGAATTGTACACCCTCCATGCACTGGGCACACTAGTGACACAACTGGTGCTGACACTTCATTTGTGCGACACTTCCTCATTATTTTCCCAACTAGGATCTAGGTGGCTACGTTAATCGTGGGGTTGGTTATGCTGGAAATTGAGTAGTGCACGACTTCTTGGCAAGCTTAAACTTATCCTTCATTCTCTTGGCAAGGTCGTGCTTGCCCGTCTTTCCACCAAATGCTTTGGCCAGATTCAGCCCTGAGTGTGGTAGTAATGTGATCCTATGGATTGGCATATTGGTGATCAGTATCTATTCTCCTAACCATAGGCACCCATTGTGAACCAAGTATAATAGTTGTTCGATAACTATCAAAGTTATGGTCATGGGATTGTAATGCGACACCCATAACAGGTTCAACAGATCGGCCTTGTCCACCCCTTTTATCCACTGTCTCGCTTCCAACACAGTCACACCAAAGCCTTTATAGAAGATGTGGTGCATAAATGTATCAATCGCCAAGTGGGGGAACTTCTCAATATTAGTCAGGTCCTAATCCTCAAGTTTTAAATGGGGGTTGCATGCCAGGTGTGGTCCTTCGAATGTGATCTTGTCTAGTAATAATGGTGTTTTGAGTAAAAATTTTCTCTCATCTAGGTCCTTCGGGACCTTCACCTTGCCTTGGCATGAAGGAATATATTCTGGTAACTTGGAAATATGGTCTACCCCTCTCAATATTGATATCCTCTGTGCCCATACCAACGCCTTCCATGCTCTCATCGAACTCTAGGTCTAGTACCTTGCCCTTCTCTTATGTGGTAGGCTTCTCTTTCTTCTAGTGCTTTCTCGGTGACTTGTGCACTAGTTGTGTCACTTTCTACTTATCCTTATTTGTCTTAGGACCCTCTCTGGTCGGTGTAGGCCTCAGCCTGGGTGACCTCGGTGAGTTTGGTACTTCTGCAGGCACCTCTACACTTGCAATATCAGGGGAAGCTCCCTCAGATCCCATCGACCCTCTAGCACTTGCGGTTTCCACAAGCATTTCCAAGAGGCTAGTAAGAAGCTCTTGGATTGCTTTAGGTAACTTGTCAAATACTAAACTAGCCACCAAAGCCTCAAAATTCTCAAGGTTCATGTGCACCTGATAGCTCAACACCTCAATTCTCAGAATGCAAAGTGTTTTTTGTTGGGCGGCCATCTATAATTTATAGGCAAATTCGAATTTGAATCCAACCATTCCCCCAAAATCTACTCATAAATGCTAGATTGGTGACATATTTTCAAAGATATCACTCTTAAATTCTGACTTAAATGTCGATCCCCACTCCACTTAATCATTTTCCCACTATCAATTCATGAATAGTGACCATAATGGTTACTTTCTGGCTGCCCTAGGCGGTCTCTCCTTCTATAGCGCACCTCCCTTCGTGCTTTTGCTAATATTGTGACGTTCCTCCTTTCCACACAGTCCCCCTATCGCGCAACTCTACAACCCAGGCAATGTAGTTTATAGTCTCGTGACTCCTTTTGGCTACCTGGAGCACTAAGACTGTGATTCCACCATATAGTCATCTAGCCAGATCCTCGGTGTATGAATTCAATTGGCTGCCATTTACCTTCCCTAGAAACAAATCTCCATTCAACTTCACTAGTTGAACTGCTCCGCCATTGGTAATTGCCTTGATGACATAGGGCCCCAGCCAATGCATTCGAAACTTTCCTAGAAATTTATCAAACTTGCTGTCATATAATAACACTAAATCATTTACCTTGAATGTGCACAATTTGATGTGTCGATCATGCCATGCCATTTCACACTCCTTTTGAACTTGTTGATGGAATCCAGCCAAAAATCTATCCTCTTCTAACTCTGCTAGCTGCAAGAGCCTTTCTTCCAGGCCTCTTGGATCCATCATTCCTATAAATTCCGCTATGTACAGACTAGGTACAATGTACTCCATTGGCATCACAACTTCTATGCCTTAAACCAGCTTGAAAATCATTTGTCCAGTCAGCTTTTTGCAAGTCGTCCTGTAAACCCATAGCACTGCAAGTACGCGAACATCCTAGTAATTTCGTTATGCATTGCAGACCTTCGTCAGCACATTCTCCAATATCTTATTAAATGCTTCAACCGTCCCATTAGCCTGCGAGTGATACGACATACTCTTTTGGTGATAAACTTGGAATTCCTCCATCAATGTGTTGATCGTCTCATTAGGGAAATGTGTACCGTAATTGCTCATCAAAATATTTGGGAAACCAAACCTATTTAGTACATACTCAATAATGAACTTTGTTGTTGTTGCCCTGATATAGTCCTTCACAAGCTACACCTCTGGCCATTTGGTCAAATACTCCATTGTGGTGATGATATACTGCGCACCTGTCTTCTTTCCTAGAGGCTGAATTGGTCCCAGAAAATAAATTTCCCACTTCTCTAATGGCTGTAATGATAGTTGCAGATTCAGAGGCAGGTCATTCCTCCATGATGGCCTGCCCATCCTATGACATGCATCACATGCCTTACAATAAGCCTTTGAATCCTTATGAAGCATCGGCCACCATAACCCAACACGTAAAATATTCTGCCCGGTTTCTTCTCCTACATAAGTTCCCCCCACAGCTCCTCCATGAGATTTAGTGAGGATGTTGCTTCGTTCAAACTCAGACACATAATGTCATAGTATTTTATCTGACCCCATTTTATATAAGTGCCCAATGACATAAAATTTTGTCGCGTGCACCACCAACTCCTTCTTTTGTTGACTAGTATACCCTTTCGGAGCCATCAACGTTGTCAGGAAGTGTATGATATCTACAAATTGATTCTTTGCGACACGCATTGCAAATAGTTTCTCATCAGGTAGTCCTTCCTCCAAATTAATGGGCTCCTCTCATGTTTCAATTCATGATAGATGATCTGGTTCGGCATTTCAATTGTCCTGGCTTCACAAGAACTTCGAAATCATATCCCTAAAACAATGGTAGCCATTTGCATATCTTCCCCCCCAACATAGGCTTGTTTACCAAGTACTTCAATGCAGAATGGTTTGTATACATCTTAAAGTGTCTGCCTAGCGAGTAGTGTCTAAATTTTTGGAGCATGTACACCATAGCCAAACCTTCGTGCTCTATCGTTGAATAATTCTTGTCAGCCTTAGACAACTTCCTACTCGCAAACACTATAGGGTGATCTAGCTCTCCCTCACAGGCCTATGCCAGTATTTCCCCGAGTGTAATACATGACGCATCCACATGCACATGAAATTCCTTCTTCCAATCCGAGAAGACTAGGATTGGCACAATGACTATCTTTTCCTTTAACACATCTAAGATTTACTTGCATTCTTCATTCCAACACAGTGTAGCATCCTTCTTTAGCAACTTCTCCATCAGCACAGTAATCTGGGCATAACTCTTAATGAATTTCCTATAGTATCCCGTATGCCCCAGCATTGCGCATAGTTGTTTCACACTTCTTGGTGCTTCTAAATTAATTATAACTGCTATCTTAGCTGGGTCGACCATTAATCTTTGTTTGCACACCACATGACCAAAAAGTATTCCAAAGGGAACACAGAATAAACATTTCTTTAAATTGAGCGCAATTTGATACCTCCAGCATGTATCCAACATCAATTGTAGGTTGGCTACATGGCATTTCACCAGCCCAAACACCATCCAATCATCAAAGTATACCTCCAGAAACTTGTGAATGAAGTCCTTAAACACTGAGATGACAACGCATGAAAAGATTTCCGATGCGTTCTTCAACCCAAAAGGCATTACAGTATATTGGAAGCACCCCCACTTAGTGTTGAAGGTCTTCTTACTTTTATCCTGTGGTGTGATCTTGATCTGATGGTACCCCAAGAACTTATTCGTGAATGAATACGCCTCTTGTCCTTCTACATTATCCAGCACTTTGTTAGTGAACGAAGTTGGAAAGGGATCATGTATGTAGGCTTCATTCAACTTCCTGAGATCTACACATATCCTTATTTCATCCTTCTACTTCTTTTCCTGAACTACTATTGGGCCCACCCAATCAGACTCTTCTAATGGTTCAATAATACATGTCGTAAGCATTTTATCCAACTCTAAGCAGACCCTTTCTTTATACTTCGGATTGAGACAGTAAGGCCTCTGCTTCATTGGCTTTACATCTGGTTTCAACGTAATTTTCATAACTACCAGGTCACCTATTATGCTCTTTAGGTCTGAGAAATTCGTAGGGAAAAAAATTTGGTATTCACAAAGCAACTCAGCGACCTTATCTACTATTGTGTCATCCCAGTAGTCCCCAATCTTTGCAAACTTCGGCTCCACCTCTGTTCCAATTTTTACTTGTCTTGTTTTTAGCGACGCAATGATATCTAGATTTTCAATTTGTGGTCCTTCAACTTTGTGGTGACCTTCACTCTCTAGGATATTAATGTCCTCAGGTCCTCGTCCTCTTCTTTGATAGTCACATTGTAACACTCTAGCGTGTGGTTCAGCTAGGTGATCCAATCTAGTTGAATTAAGTCCAAGGGATGCTACAGTAGTCTAAATATTGCTACCTTAACTTCCTGCAATGCCTCGCTAATACTTTCAAACCCATCCTCAAAGCTAAACAACATCAAGAATCCTTGTTGCAAAACATCCCATTCTTTAGTTCCATGGAAGAGCTTTATTTCTAAGTACCAGTTCATCAGTGTTACATCAAAAGTATGACAAAATAGATGCACCCATTTAGGCTGAGGCTCTACTCCATAGATCTTACTCCATTTGGCCAGGTGATCATGTGGGTCATTCATTCCATCATATTTCTCTGTTAGTTGTACTTGTGGGTGACCAAACCATAATCTCATCATCTTTCTGTACACGTGCCAATCATCAAAATTGTCTTCGTGCGTACCCCACCATCTCACAGACGTAGCGCGCAATGTCCAATCCATGGCCTGGAAGCGATGCTTCTCTAGCACTTCCCTTTCAAATGCATCCAAAAAGTTATCAACATTAGTTAAACCATCATATTAAGGCATAATTTTTACCTCTGACGATACACAATGTAATGACTTGGTCATCATATTACAGCGTAGTGTAGATACTTCATGTAGTCAATTCTGCTAGTGCTCCAACTCTTCATCTAAATCTTATGTGTAGAAACTTTCTCGATTCCAGGAAATGCATCCATTTACTGTCAGATTCACCCAATCCTGATCTTCCATCGTTATCTTATAAATCTGGTCCAAATCATCATCACTTTCATAATCACGGACTGGTTCAGTATAGCGTGGTCCATCTGCAGGGTCCAGGGGCACTACAACGTGGAGAGATTTCTTCTCAAATATCATCTTCCACTTCTTCAAATTGATTACCCCATTCATCTCAGTAGCCCAATCGATCCCAAGGCGTGCAGGGTATGGATTATTGTCATCCACAATCTCTATCACTTCAAAATCAGCCAATGTGCTTGTGCCCTCAATATCAACTATCACTCCCTGCAATCTTCCCATGGGGATGATTTTCTATTGATTTTCCATTCTTAACGAAATTGGAGACCACTGCATCGCAGGTCTCCCCATCCTATCCCATGAATGTTTAGGCAAAAAATTTGCATCTGACCTTAGATCTAGAATAACTTGATCCATCTCATATTCTCTTATGTGTGGAATGAGCCTCTTATCACGCCCTGTTCTCACCTTATGCTTACAAATCTTCTTGGCTACACATTGTTCATCAGGAGCATTTTCTTTTTTGATGCACTTATTTATCAGCTCTTCTAGTCCTTTCATAGCCTTGCTATCGCACAAAAACTTCATACGGGTCTCCAATAAAGTAGTAAGCATGGAAGGATCCATCTCTTCGGCTGGTTTATTCTGACTTCCTCAGGTAGAGGCTCCAGCGAAGCTTTTCTTTGCCTCCATAAACGTTTCCCTTGTGCGCTCTAGTTCAAACTCGATCTCCTTTTCTGGCGCTTTGTGGACCCATTCACCTTCTTTAGGCTGCCTCCCCTTATCTTCGCTAGTTGTCATTCCGCTAAACAGCACAATATTTATTTTAGGATCCTCCTCACGAGGCTCAGTCCTCATCATCTACAAGTTCTAAGTTGGTTGTTGAGCCTGTGCCCCCTTTTCACGTATCTTAGCTAATAATGTAGATAAATACTCTATTGCATGGTCAAACTGAGTACAATATCGGCATGATAGATGTGTCGGGTTCGGGAAGTCTCACGCGTAGTGTCCTGGTCCTCCATAGTTTTAACAAATGACCTGTCCCCGAGCTCTACCAAGTCCTCCTCCACCTCGGTCTCGTCCTCGCCCCTGATATTCACCTCGCGCTCCCCCAGTGCCTTAGTCTGGAGGCTGGGTTTCTGCCTGCACCCTATATGCAGGCGTTCTATCCATCATTAGCTCACAACTATGGAAATTACGCTCATCATGACCTATCGATTGACAGAAGTTGTTGAAGAGCTATTGCAGTGTCTGTACAAATTTCTGCAGCAAATGGCAATTGTTTGTTGCATGTTTTCCAGCTACCTGATAGATAGCACACCATAGTGTGCACCCTGTACTTGGCCTTGCTGAAGCTTATAGCGTCAGAGGCATTGGTGCCCCCTGCTGCAACATAATTTGCGAAGACTAGATAGTGATCTTTGTCATGCCCCTAACTTTTGCACTTCAGGCACCAAACTTGCACACCTCTGGCCGAGTTGTTCTATCTTTCTTCAGACTCTGAAATTCTAGGCACAGGTTTTGTAACTACACATGAATCTACTGAACCCCTAAATTATCATCTTGCATCGGTGTCTCATGCAATATCATTTCAATCTCTGAGGCTTCTGCCTGGGTTCCAATATTTTGTTGTGACAAAGCAACCCTTAGATGAGGTAGGAGCGAAGCCACAAACCATTCATGGTGTTTCCCATCCGTAGGATTCATGTTGGCTTTGTGGATTGTGCACTTCAACCTCTAATCCAAATTCCAAGGTGTCTTGCCAGGCTTCATCATGATCTCCTTGAATCCCACAATTGACTGTGCTTCAGATTTGGGCCTGTTGAATTCCTTATTCAACGTGGTTTGAATATATGCTAATGCAGCCATCAGATTATCAGTTCAGTAGTTAATTTACCATGTTAGCGCGTGTTCCTACAAAGAAGTAACCAACATTGCTTTCTGTTGGAAATAACACTGAGAGGGGGTGAATTAGTATTATCAAATCTATAATTTTATTTCCCAAACAAATTTATATATGCTACTTCAGTGAAGTGAACTAGAGTGTACACACAACTATACTTAAAGAAACCAGTGTATATGCAAAGAACTTTTGATTTATATAATTTAGCATGTATTGAGCTTAAACCAGTATATCGGAGATTTATTAGATAGTGCAGTATAAGTAGAATAAAGTATCACACATAAGAAACACACATGAACACCAAGATATAATGTGGAAACTCAATGTGGGTAAAAACCACCTGCTGCTATCATCTTTGTCTTCTTTTAATAGTAAGAAAATTTGTTTACAATCTTGTATTGGTGCAGACTCATACCAGTACGCAGGCTTTTACCTACAGAAGGTTACAACCTTCTCTCATTCTCTAACTTCTACTGGAAGGGAGCTACAACCCCCTAGCTCTTGTACTAGCTGATATGTTTACTAGTACGTAGTCGCCGACCTACAATGGCTATGACCTTCTTTCTTCCTCAAGGGACCATGTTTCATAAATTTTCAGACTCGATACCCCTGGAACACAACACCACAATCTAAAGGCAACGTTTCATCCAATTTTCATACTGGACTCATCAACAACATTAAAACTCAGAAAATCATAACTACAATACAACCATCAAATACATCTGCATCAACCAATCACTGAAACTCAATCATCACTTTCTGAATCAACCACAACTAAATTAATCAATCACTTGACAATCCATCATCACTGTAAAAAATCACAATCAATTAGTTTGATCATTCATAATACTATCACCAAAATATAGTCACGAGAACCCAAAGCAGAACCCAAAACTCTGCAATAGCAAATAGAAACAACTGAAACTTTAAACATCATACTTCATAAGGTATACGCTACTTCCATGTGTCAAACCAACATGTATACGTGCTTTTACCAAAAGGAACCAGCATATAGATCTGCAAATTCAAATTTATGATGTATACACTACTTTGATATGCTGAACGTGTGTGTATACACTACTTTGATATGTTGAACCAGCGTGTATACACTCTTTTATTGAAGTGAACCTGTGTACAGATCTGTAAATGCTAACTTAAAACATCACTACTATTCCAGACTTCAATCATACCCAGATCATCACATTTACAGAATAAAACATGCGTCAGTATTCAGATCTAGACTGTTCAAGATCAACCCACATAATGATAATACTTTTAAGCCTTTATGATCTTGATTCATCATCCTTCATCAGCCATATAGGTGCATCCTTAGATCAGATCAAGTAAACCATCAGAAGCTCATCAACCTACATATATGATCTAACACTTCATAAGATATTCAAATCCTTGCACGCATCTGGCATAATGATCTCCTCCTTATATAGTTTTAGGCCTTTCTCAGTACCATGGACCAAAACTACTTAGGACCAATACCTTGGACCAAAATAACTCAGACCAATTACCTTGGGTCAAATACCCTTGACGAAAAAATTTTGGTTTTCCAAGATATACATGATTTTCTTTCGGTGAACATGTGTGTGTACGTATATGCTCCTTTTTCTCAGTAAACCTGCGTGTATACGTAGCTTGGACAAGGTGAACCTGCATATACCTATCTTTCTTCATTCTTTGGAGTCTGACCTGTAATTCTTTGATGTTGACCTATTGCACTGTGATCTTTCATCTGAGTGAGTTGCCATCAAGGACAACACCTGTATAATAATGCCAACAATCTCCCCCTTTGGACTTGATGGCAACAACAACACCAAGTCACTCTCCCCCTTTGACATCAAGGGCAAAGGGTGGACCAAGATATTTTCTCCCTTTGACATATGTTGTTCATGCTCCCCCTAGGTACATGTTGAATTCTCTGATTGACCTCCCCTTTTTGTACATGCTAAGATGCACTAAAACTGTCCATGCTCCTCATAAGCACAAGCAAAGTCTGTAAAAATATTTTCTAAAAGAATAACATGACTCTATAACTCAACTATGTGAGGATGACATTCCTATCACCAATGAATCATACAAATTCCATCTCCCAACCAAGTGGGGATATACCAATTTGACTCATCCACCCAACCAAGTGGGGATATACCAATTATTTATACATGACAGAAACAATAAATATTACATCATCCATCCCATGTAAAGTGGGGATACAAATTACATCATTTGTCCAAGACGACTCATTCAAATGTATCAGAAGACATATCTCACACTAGACTTTTACATGACTTAAAGAACAAATGGTATAAATATCTGAAGCCATAGCTAGACTCAGCGATCATAATGCCAACAATGCTAAATGTACGTGAAGGCTAATGCTCCCCCTAAACTTGTGCTACCTGTGCATTGTTAGCATGTCAATGATCAAGGCATCTTTTTCAATCAGATAAAAATTAATGAACAAAGCATATCGATAGACATTAATCATCAATATCAGTCAAAGAACCCATATAATAGCCTGCCTCACTATTTGTCTTGTCTGAAAAATATATATGCTCTTTGACCCACAAAAACCCACATGTGTACGCGACTATACTTCATAAAACGCTCGTATAATAACCTTTCTATGAAAAAATTAGATTTAACAGCAGGATGATGCAACAACTACTCCCAACTTTTGTTTGAGATATTCAAATGTTTCTCTAGGTAGTGGTTTAGTGAAGATATCAACAACCTGTTCTTTGGAGGGAACATAATCCAATTTGACCTTTTGTTCAAGCACTTGTTCACGTAGAAAATGATATTTGATGGGTATGTGCTTGGTCTTGGAGTGCATGATTGGATTCTTTGAAATATTGATGGCACTTTTATTATCACATCAAATCGAGATGGGTGGAGTATATGTGATCTGAATGTCTTAGAAGGTTTGCATCATCCAAAGTAGTTGTGTGCAACAAGAGGCAACATCCACATATTCTACTTTAGTTGTAGATAAAGAAATTGAACTTTGTTTCTTGCTGAACCAAGACACTAACCTGGAACCCATAAAGAATGCACCACCACTAGTGCTTTTTATGTCATCAAGACTTCCTGCCCAATTTGCATCTATATATGCATGAAGAGTAAGATTTGCATCTCTAGGATGCCATAAACCAAAGTACTGAATTCCTTGAAGATATTTGAAAATTCTTTTGACTGCCTAAAGGTGTGATTCCTTTGGATTTGCTTGGAATATTCCAAATATTCCTATTGCATGCATGATGTCAAGTCAGGTACCTATTAGATAAAGCAGACTGCCAATCATGGATCTATAAGTTGGTTGATGTACTGCTACTGATTCATCATTTGAGCTGAGACTGAATCCTATTACCATTGGGGTACATACAGGTTTAGAATCTTCCATTCCGTACCTTTTCAAGATCTGTTTGAGATATTTGGTTTGTAAAATAAAAATACCATCTTTATTTTGTTGAACTTGTAGGCCAAGAAAATAAGTGAGTTCACAGGGCAAGAACATTTCAAATTCTTGCTACACTATTGAAGCAAAATTCTAACTCATGGATTCTTCATTGCTACCAAAAATGATATCATCAACATAAACAATAATAATTAGCAATTTATCAGTTTCAATATTTGTATATATATTGCTATCTGTTGAACCTTTTGTAAAGCCTTGTTGGTGTAGATATTTGTCAATGCAGTAATACCAGGCCCTTGGAGCCTGTTTCAGACCATAGATGGCCTTTTTGAGTCTGCATACAATTTTTGCATCATTTCCAAGAATGAATCCTTCTAGTTGTTCAATATAAACTTCTTCTTCTAAATCTCCATTCAGGAAGGCTGATTTTACATCCATTTGGTATACTTTGAATTTCTGAAAGCTAGAAAGAGCAAGAAACATCCTTATGGCTTCAAGTCTAGCAACAGGTGCAAAAGTTTCTTCAAAATATATACCTTCTTGTTGAGCATACCCTTTACAAACAAGTCTGGCCTTATTTCTAATGACTTCTCCTTTTTCATTTAGCTTGTTTTTGAATATCCATTTAGTTCCTATAATATTTTTATCATGAGGTCTAGGAACTAATTCCCAGGTATCATTTTTTTAATTTGCTCAAGTAATTCATCCATGACCTTGACCCAACATTCATCTTTGCATGATTCTTTTACATTTTGAGGTTCGGTGGAGGATAGTAATGCTAGATAGCTTGAGGTCCCTATGATAGTTCTTATTGTCTGTACACCTGCCTATTTTTCCCCGAAAATTTGAGTTTCTAGATGAATTTTTTGATCATACCTAGACGAAGTCTTTTCTTCTACCATTATCTCTTCTTCTAGTGCTTCATTGGTTTCTTCTTCAATATGATTTTGATTTTATGTGGGAAAATAATCCCCATTTTCTTTGTCATCATAATCTTTTGTTGATTTTATCTATTTTGGATTTTTGCAAGCTTCATCAACTACAACATCAATGCTTTCAACAATTTTTCCAAGTATTTTATTATAACATTTATATCATTTACATTTGGAAGAATAACCAAGAAGAATACCTTCATCTGCTCTTGGTTCAAACTTACCAAGTTTTTCATCAGTCCTTTTGATATAACATTTGCTTCCAAAAACTTAAAAGTATTTTACAGTAGGAGTCTTACCATACTAAAGTTCATGTGGAGTTTGAGTGTTGTTTACCTGAACATTTGCTTGGTTGAGAATAGTTACAGCAGCGAATGCAGCTTCACCCCAGAAGGTTGCAGGAATTCCAAATTCATCTAGCATAGCTCGATCCATTTGTTGAACTGTTATGTTCATTCTTTCAACCACACCATTTTGATGAGGATTCATTGCAGTGGATAATTGACTTTTTATTCCATGTTGTTCACAAAAGTCAAAGAATTCATTCGAGGAAAATTCCCATCCTCGACCAGATCTAAGGCATTTAATTTTTCGATCTGATTCATTTTCAACCAAAGATTTGAAGGCTTGGAACTTTTCAAAAGCTTCATCTTTATGCTCTAGAAGACCTATCCAACACATTCTGGAAAAAAGAATCAATGAACAAAATAAATTATTCTTCTCCACAAGGTGATTTTTTTCTTGATGGTCCACATAAATCAGTATGGACAAGTTCAAGAGGCTTACTAGCTGACCCTTCCTTTTCCATGAAGTGAGCTCTAGTTTTATTGCTTATTTGACATGGTTTGCATATTGTATTTTCTGGGATGATGGTATCTGGAAGATCACAAACAACCTTGTATCTGCATGCTTTTCCTACTTGAGAAAATCTTAGATGTCCCCATCTTCTATGCCACAACCAGTTTTCATCATTTTTGCTTAGATAGCATTGTTGTTGTCCTCCATTGAGTATGTATAAGTTGTTTGGAGTTATTGTACCTTTTATTATGGTCTCTCCTATATAAATCTCACGAAAAACACATTTGTTTGATCGAAACACAACTTCATTTCCTTGATCACACATTTGACTGACACTCAACAAGTTATGCTTTAAATCGTCAACATACATAACATTTCCAGCTTTAACCTTTTCTTTCAAGAAAATAGAGCCTTTACCTTTTATGACAGTAGGAGTGTCTTCAAAGAGAAACATTCTTTTCCTTTCTAAGGCATTATATGAGTGAAGTTTTTCTTTGTCACCTGTCATGTGTTTCGAGCATCCACTGTCGATGTACCACTAATTTTCTTGTCCTTCTGCATACAAGGCTATACCACATCTTTTTGTTTGAGATTTTTTCCTTTTCCATACCTTAGGATTTAATGGCGTTTTCTCCTTTTGAGATGTTTGCCAAAGTTTTCTCCTACATTCAGATTCTTCATGACCAAAGTTGTTACAGATTGAACATTCTATTTCATTTTCAAGAGGAGAAAAGTTATTATAGGAAGTTCTCTTGATCCCTGTTACATTCCTTTGATTTCGTGCTTCTCTAGGCATGATGGTTTTGTAAGCAACGCATTGAGAAACTTTGTGCCCACAATTATGACATGAAAAAGATTTCCCATTAAAGAAGTTCCTGTGACTATTGAATCTATCAGCCTGGTGATTGAAGTTTGTATTGATATTCATCTTTGGAGCAAATTGAGTATGATTTTCCTGAGGTTGGTTGTGGCTTCTATTCATCCTTGGAGTAAATTGAGTATGATTTACCTGGTGATCTTCTTTATGCCTTTGCTGATGATTTTCATACTGTTCACCGGTCTTTGCTACATCAAGATAGCTTTTGGTGGAGGTTGACGACTTTTGCGATTGAGATGCTTCTTCAGTATATCCAAGACATGTCTTTATTAGAGGAGAACACTGAAATTTGATAATTTCATTTAAATTTTCTGATCCTTTAGCAAATCTAAGATTGAGAGATTTCATTTTCTCAAGATCCTTTCTTAGACCCAAAATTTCACAATCTAGTTTTTCATTGTGTTTTTCTTTTTTAGCAAGTTGGTATGTCAAGGTATCTATAATCATATTCTTTTCTTCCAAATAGATTTTGAGTTTAGATATTTCTTTATGAAGGTCTTCCTCTTCTAAAGCATCCCAAAAATTATCATCGTCATAAGCCATGAGAAGTCTATAATCATCACTATTAGATAAACCATCACTATCTTCTTCTAAACTATCCCAAAAATAGTTGCCATCATAAGCCATGAGAAGCCTGTAATCTTGTCCAATTTCATCTTCATCACTATTAGATAAACCATCACTATCTTCATGAGTATAGTAAATCCTCTTATTCATAACTTGTTTTCTGTTCCCTTTTGAATATTCCTTTCCTTTTTCATATTTATCTTTATGAGGACATCTGGTAGCATAATGACCAACTCTGCCACAAGAAAAGCATTTGAAGGGTAACTTACCTCTAAACCTTCCATAACCCCGTTGAAGCTTTTTGACAAAGTTTACCTCATCTTCTTATTCTAAAATATGTCCTGATTCATTGTTTTCTTCCTTTCTTTTTGCTGAAGCTTTGAATGTGACTTCTCTCATATTTGATGGTCCTCCTTTTCTCATCTCAAAGGCATTTAAGATTCTGTGAATCTGTGTCATAGTGATATTTTGTAGATCTTGTTTTTCTTCTATGGCGGACACATTGGATTCAAATTTAGCAGACAAGGATCTCAAAAAAATTTCAACTAAGGTAACTTCCTTAATTTCTTCACCCAGATTATTCATACAAGTGACAACCTCATCTATACATAGGAAGTAACTAGCTATGCTTTCATCACTATGCATCTTAAGAGTTTCATACTGAATTCTGAGAGTTTGAACCTTAACATGTTTTACCTGAGAGTCTCCTTTGTAGCTCAGAACAATTTTGTCCCATATTTCTTTGTTTGATTTGAGTTGCATGAATTTGACAAACTTTGATGGTGACAGACTTCCCAATAAGGTATTGACAGCTCTAGCATTGGTTTCATATTTCTTTTTACCTGCCATATCTGTAGGAATTGTTGTTGGAATGTATATCCTCCTTCCACAATTTCCCAGACATCTGTTCCAAGTGATTGTAGATAGGTTGTGCTTCTTATTTTCCAATAAACAAAGTTGCTCCCATTGAATATTGGAGGTCTAATGGATCCCATGCTTTCTTGATTATTCATGATGATGGATCTCCCTTCAAGTGAACAAGCTTCTTCTGAAGGACCTGCTGTGATACCAATTGTTGGAAATAATACTGAGAGGGGGGTGAATCAGTATTATCAAATCTATAATTTTATTTCCCAAACATATTTATATACGCTACTTCAATGAAGTGAACTAGCATGTACACGCAACTATACTTAAAGAAACCACCGTATATGCAGAAAACTTTTGATTTAGACAATTTATCATGTATTGAGCTTAAACTAGTATATCAGAGATTTATTAGATAGTGCAGTAAAAGAAGAATAAATCCTCACACATATGCTGTATAAATTTCCCACCTGTAGATCACCCGATAATGCAATGTACTAAAGCAAAACACTTGATCTACTTCTACAAACAATTTAGCGAAATCTTAATCAACCATGAGCAACATCGATAAGAACACATATAACTGATATGGAGAAATCAAACACACATAAAACAGAATATATCACTGGAGAAAGCACCAGCATAAAACCCCAACTCTGTATTATCAATCAAGTGGAGATCCTCAACAACATACAAAAAGAATCAGCTCAATAGCTATCCTGCTCTCTTTGTAATCAAAAGATGAAAATCATGGACTATCTAGGCATCAATATATAGGCTAAAAGTTGGCCTAATCATACTTGTTTTCACCTCAGGTCCAACTACGTAGTCATAGAAGAAAATAGATTCCTTCCTCATGCAAGGAATACTTACTAGAAATATCCTAGCATCTTATAGTACATTGTCCCTCATTTGATCTCAACTGGGTCTTTGTCTGAACTGCCATGCATTAGTTATTCATGAGAGAATACTCAGTTATCTGAAAATAATAGTTGTCACATGCATGCAAGCATCAACAAACTATATCTCATTAATTTAACAACTTGTTAAATTAATCTAACTGAACTTGATTAAGTTAAACTAAGTCAACTGATCCTCTCAATATAGAACTGAACCTTATCTCCTTTAATCAAGGGATAAATTCCTAAATCAAGAGAGAAAATAATTGCATGATCTCGCAAAGACTTCAAGTTTAATTTTCCATAATGAATTAACTCATGGAGATTAATTAATTGATATTTTAAACTGCTGGTAAGACCAAATTCATTTTTACTTCCTATAGTTAGACTAGGGACTGCTAAAAATAGGAAGGGACCAAGAAATGCTATTTTTAGAAGTTTTTATTTTTAGTAGTTTCACCTTTCACACAAGGTGGCCAAAATGCTCATTGGCCAAACTGCTATTTTTAGACATGTTACTTTTAGCAGATCTATTTTTAGCACTTTCTAAATTTAGCATTTCTTGTTGCACTTTTTTAAACACTCCCTCTCAACGAGAAAGGCTTCCTCTCGAACCCAATCCTGTAACTCTGGAATTTTCTGCATGAAACACATCTACCAAGTGTGATTGCTCTAGCAGCACTTGGAACAAAAAACTCCTGAATGACCGCTTTGTTGGGCTAGAAACACATTCTGATGCTGAAGCTCTACCTGCTACTAACAAGTGCTCCCTCTCTAACATCTGCGCTACTGCATCATCTACATGCTATTTTTAGCACTTTCTAAATTTATCATTTCTTGTTGCACATTTTTCAACACTCCCTCTCAAAAAGAAAGGCTTCCTCTTGAACCCGATCCTGTAACTCTGGAATGTTCTGCATGCAACACATCTACCAAGTGTGATTGCTGCAGCAGCACTCAGAAAAAAAAAAAACTCCCAACTAACCACTTTGTTGGGCTAGAAACATACTTTGATGTTGAAGCTCTATCTGCTTCTAACAAGTGCTCCCTCTCTAACATCTGTGCTACTGCAACATCTCCATGCATCTTGCACCATTGCACACCTCTCTGTGCTACCCTACATTGGTGCAACACACTTGTGCCTCTCACATTGCTGCAACCTGCATTCTATGTGTTGTCCTAGGATTCCTTGCACTGTTGCTCCCTTTGCCGCTCCATCTGCATCTATCTCTACCTAATCAGTTAGATCCTGTTACTCCACATCAGGGCTCCTGTAGCAAGGTCTCATCCAAGAGGTTGGGTACCTCAATGATCTTTCTCCTCCTCCTTGGGACGATCACTCTATATCGCCCCACCTCCTACTTGGAGGTATGGCTGCATGTGATCCCTCTGCCCACCTAGCTTGAAGTTTCCTCCTACTAGAGGCCTCTGCATGAGTAGATGTCTCTACTTGATCTTCTCCCATCTTCTCTAGTTATGGCTACTCCACAACCTCTTGAAGTTGCTGCACCAATCGTGGCTCCTCCACAATTGTCTGAGACTTCTTCTGGCGCTACATGTTGAGAGGTAATATACTCTCCCTCTCAACCACCAAGTCTCTAACTTTTGCCTTGCTCTTCAAGGCTTTGCATGCATCTTATACCTCAAGTTCTTGCAATTTCTTGGCTAGCACACCAATTTATTTCCACTTTCCTGCTGTCATGAAATTTTCTAGAAAAAGAGTTGATTTTAAATTATCGATATCTCCCTCATCCAAACTTTGATTTAGCCAAAAAAAAAAAAAAAATGGGTATTTTTCTGCAAGGAATCCAAATCTCCTATTTAAATTTTGTACAGAAATTTTCAAATCTGCTCTACAAACTCTTGGCCCAAAACTCAAAACTTTGAAATCTCCTCTTAGTATATTGTTCTCTCTTTGATCACCTATGCTCCGATACCATGTAGAAATTTCCTACTTGTAGATCACTTGGTAATGCAATGTACTAAAGCAAAACACTTTATCTACTTCTACAAACAATTTAGCGGAAGCTTAATCAACCATGAGCAACATCAATAAGAACACATATAACTAATACAGAGAAATCAAACACACATAACACAGAATATATCACTGGGGAAAGCACCAGCATAAAACCCCAACTCTGTATTATCAATCAAGTGGAGATCCTCAACAACATACAAAAAAAATCAGCTCAATAGCTATCCTGCTCTCTCTGTAATCAGAAGATGAAAATCATGGACTACCTAGGCCTCAATATATAGGCTATAAGTTGGCCTAATCATACCTGTTGTCACCGTCAAGTCCAACTACGTAGTCACAAAAGAAAATAGATTCCTTCCTCATGCAAGGAATACTTACTAGAAATATCCTAGCATCTGATAGTACATTGTCCCTCATCTGATCTCAACTGGGTCTTTGTCTGAATTGCCATGCATCAGTTATTCATGAGAGAATACTCAGTTATCTAAAAACAATAGTTGTCACATGCATGCAAGCATCAACAAACTATATTTCATTAATTTAGCAACTTGTTAGATTAATCTAACTAAACTTGACTAAGTTAAACTAAGTCAAGTGATCCTCTCAATATAGAACTGAACCTTATCTCCTTTAATCAAGGGATAAATTCCTAAATCAAGAGAGAAAATAATTGCATGATCTAAAAGACTTCAAGTTTAATTTTCCATAAAGAATTAACTCATGAAGATTAATTAATTAATATTTTAAACTGCTGGTAAGACCAAATTCGTTTTTACTTCCTATAGTTAGACTAGGGACTGCTAAAAATAGGAAGGGACCCAGAAATGCTATTTTTGGAAGTTTCTATTTTTAGCAGTTTCACCTCTCACCCAAGGTGGCCAAAATGCTCATTGTCCAAACTGCTATTTTTAGCAGATCTATTTTTAGCACTTTCTAAATTTAGCATTTATTGTTGCTCATTTTTCAACATAAGCAACACACATGAACACTAGGATATAAGGTGGAAACTTAATGTGGGTAAAAACCACCTGCTATTGTCGTCTCTATCTTCTTTTAATAATAGGAAAATCTGTATACAATCTTGTATTGGTGTAGGCTCATACCAGTATACAAGCTTCTACCTGTAGAAGGTTACAACGTTCTCTCATTCTCTAGCTTCTAATTGAAGGGAGCTACAACCCCATAGCTCTTGTACTAGCCGATATGTTTACTAGTATGTAGGCACCGACCTACAAAAGGCTACGACCTTCTTTCTTCCTCTAGGGACCATGTTTCATAAATTTTCAGATTGGATACTCATGGAACACAACACCACAATCTGATGCCCACGTTTCATCCAATTTTCATACTGGACTCATCAACAACATTGAAACTCAGAAAATCATAACTACAATACAACCATCAAATACATATGCATCAACTAATCACTGAAACTCAATCATCACTTTTTGAATCAACCACAACTGAATCTATCAGTCACTTGACAACCCATCATCACTGTGGCAAATCACAATCAATCAATCTGATCATTCAGAATAGTATCACCAGAATACAGTCACCAGAACCCAAAGCAGAACCTAGAACTCTGCAACAACAAACAGAAACAACTGAAACTTTAAACATCATACTTCATAAGGTATACGCTACTTCCATGTGTCGAACCAGTGTGTATACACACTTTTACCAAAAGGAACCAGTGTACAGATCTGCAAATTCAAATTTATGATGTATACATTACTTTGATATGTTGAACCAGCGTGTATATGCTCTTTCACTAAAGCGAACTTGCATACAAATTTGTAAATGCTAACTTAAAACATCACTACTATTCCAAACTTCAGTCATACCCAGGTCATGACATTTATAGAATAAAACATGTGTCAGTATTCAGATGTAGACTATTCAAGATCAAACCACATAATGATAATACTTTTAAGCCTTTATGATCTCGATTCATCATCCTTCATCAGCCATATAGGTGCATCCTTAGATCAGATCAAGAAAACCATTAGAAGCTTATCAACCTGCATATATGATCCAACACTTCATAAGATATTCAAATCCTTGCACGCATCTGGCTTAATAACCTTCCCCTCCTTATATAGTTTTAGGCCTTTCTCAATGCCTTGGACCAAATACCTCAAACTAATTACCTTGGGTCAAATACCTTGGACCAAAAACTTTTGCTTTCTAAGATATGCGTGCTTTTCCTTCTACGAACATGCATGTGTACGTATACGCTCCTTTTTCTTAGTAAACCTGCGTGTATATGAAACTTGGACAAGGTGAACTTGCGTATACCTCTCTTTCTTCATTCTTTGGAGTCTGATCTATAATTCTTTGCTATTGACCTGCTACACTGTGATCTTTCATTTGAGTGATTTGCCGTCAAGGACAACACCTATATCATAATGCCAACACTTTCTTCATCTGATCATTTGTAATACCCTGAGCTTCCCATATTCCCTTCATGATGAACCAAAATTGGTCTGGGTCCTCAGTTCCCAACCCCTTGAACACAGGCAATTTGACTAAATTTTCAATATTGGACGGTGGTGTGGGTGAAGGCATATGTGGTGGAGGTGAAGATGGAGGTGGTGTGGGTGGATGGGGTATTCGTGGAAACCCTTGTATTATCAGTTGAACAATGCTCTGTGGAGAATCCTATGTTGCTTCCTCGTCTTCACTCAGAGGAGGTCCAATCAACGGGCTATATTCAGGGCCTCTTTTCCCTTTATCCCTGAAGATATTTCTACTTCGTGTAGATCCAAACATCGAGGTAGATGCATAACCTGCTTTTCACACAAAAGAATCTTAATCCAAGTATTTAAATACCTTAAATACTTACCTCATGGCCCTTTGAAGAAGTGACACTCTGCTTCACTGTAACTAACCGAAGTATAGACCATGAACACTGTCATGAACCCTCCTATGATACGATCGAGCCAATGATCGACAATGTGTGTGATATTGTCTTTAGAGGCTTCCAATCTCCATACTAACTTTGGGGTCCAAACTATCAAACTATCAAGTCACCACCTTCCTTGGCCGTCTGCCAATTTCGCAATCCACTCATATAATTCAACCAGGAAGGAACAAAATAAGATTTCATGTATCTCTGTGTACGAATATTTGTCCAACCATTTTTCTTTTGGAAATCATGGATTCCTATTCTCTTGCATTGTGAATTCATGGATCTTTCTATCCAACCAGTATTCAATATCCTTCTTAGTTGGATTCCAATGATGCGACGTCACACATCTGTTTATTTTGATCCTAGTCCTGGCAATGGAACCATTTGTTGGCTTGATGGGCCTTGACCCAGTTTCAACATTAATTAGACAAAAAAATTCCTACACTACTGGCCCTTTCGACATCAATCCACAGAGCACAGACTAAAGTCTCACTCAAAGCAGTATGGGGGAATGCAGGAACCAAGTTCCCGCACCCAAAGATGGTAGTGATGTCATTTTATACCCTAACCCTTCCTTTGCACAGGTTGATAAGCCTTTTAGGGCTTATCGATATACTTCTCTTATTCATCCTTCAGACCTCTACAAAGGTCTATGATCGTCCTTCACGTACCCTAGATAGGCGGATCAGGAGCTTACGCGCCTCTATAATTACTCTTTACTTTCATTTTTACCCAAACTAGCTTTAAGTATTAAATAACTTCACATGTGTTAAGATGATATTCACGTAAACAAATATTCTTACTTGCGCTCATATAAAAAAGAAAAACATATGGATTTACACATCAATAGACCATTAAAACATAAACCCAATATTCATAACAACATAATCATATGCATTTATAACATAAGTAAATAGATCATACATAGATAATTCCAGGATAATTCTCTTTATTGATGTTTCAGATCCCCTTTACAGACTCTAATGCCTTGCGCACACAACTGTAGAGGTCCACGCACTCAGCTACAGACTTCCACCCTAGTACTCTGCGCACACAGCTGTAGAGCCTCTTTCCTACTCTAAGACCCTTTGCTCTTAACTCTCACAGACCCATTACATAAAACATAACAAGACTCAACTGAACTGAACTCCCCACTACTCCCTTAGACTCTTCTAAGAATTCCCTTTTTATACAATCCCATGGTCCATGGACCATGCATGAATCTCTTAAAGCTTACACAAGTTACATAAAATGAGGGTGGAAACCCTTTATGACTCTTTACATCTTCATGCTATGTGGCCACAAATGGTGGAGAATTTACCTTCTTATACATTGGGCTTTTAACCCCAAAATTGACTCTAGGGGACCCGTTTCCAGAAGAACCTGACCTATCATCTTCAAGCACTATGACCCCCCCACCGAACACGCTACTCTCAACTTCACCTGGTGCCTCAATGCTTGGTCCTAGTCATCCTATTAGGCCCTCACCACCATAGGAGAGATTACCTAAAGTGATAGGATAGGTCACTTAGGTTACATATACAACATTAAGTAAAGATGTCTATAGAAATGTAGAAAATTAAGAGGAAATTATTCCAACATTAAAGACCAAAACAAGCCTTCAATATCTTTGAGGGTTGACTGGCTAGTTTAGCCAGTGCAATAAACAAGCTTCATTCAACATGCCCTTGAAATAATTTATCATGCCTTCACCTTCCTTGAGGATTCACCAACTATGAGAAAATTTCACTTTTTGTTACATATTCTAATTCTTGATCGCTTTTATTTTCACTAGCCTTATCAATTATAATGTTATCAAAAGTCTATGTTTCGATGAAGTGAAGAAGAAGTTTTGCATTGTGATTAATTTTATTCTCAATTGGATCATTAGCATGACATTTTAGAGGACGTGAATCCAAAAAACAGGTGTAAAACATCAGATGTGCACTTCTAATGATGAAACATTTTAAAATATTCTCATTTCAGTTTGGAAAATATTATTGATGCAAAGCATATTCTAGACATCAACTAAGACACAATATTTTTCCATAATGAAAATTTTGATAAGATTATCCAAATTGTCGGTGTTCACTCCTGCAAAACAAGAAGTGAGATTTCAATTCAACATGTAGAAGAAATGCAACTAGAAAAAGTAGTATAATTTCATAAGGGTACCTCAAATACTTCATGTCTTATGACTGCAGGTGTTAGCAAGATCAATTCAAAAACAGGAATCACCTGAGAAAAAAACAAATCAATAGTTAAGTAGTAAAATATAAATATGATCCATCTCTAACTCAATTACGTCAATCATGTACCAACACCCAGGCAATGTCAGTGAAAGTGCCCAAGATTTTGTTCTTGCACCAAAATTTTTTTATGCCAATGAATCAGGACCAAAGTCACATGCTAGAATCCCTGTGCAACCATGGAAACATGCCAACATGCCTAGAAGTGCCAACACACAACCTAGTAATACCACATAGATGCCATTATTGGTGATCAAGTCTAAGTAGGTCAACATTAGATCCATGCCAAATCCATTGATCAACTTGGACTTAGTCAAGACTTCCTATAGCAGACCTGAAAATAATGAGCGAGGCACCAGTCAACCTCGGATACAATGCGCAAGGCCAACCTTACATACAATTACTAGGGCCAACCATTATGATCCACCTTTAATTATTTCTTTACAACATTAATCAATGATCACTTGAATTGTATAAATATGTATCATATCATCATTTCTCTCTTAGCATGCTCTTTAGCAGTTAGCTATAGTGTAGCTTGCTTGACATCTCTCATCACAAAGATATGGAACACGACTATTTCACAACTCTATAGTCGTTTCTTGATTTTATTCCTTTGAACTAGCAATAGTACTGTATAAATTTGAGCAACATCTTGTCATGAGGGGAATGCTCATTGTTGGATGTTCATGATTCTCTCTAGTTTACCCTCTAACACTCAACTTTCTAAATATTTTTGCATTATCCTTTGATTTATTGTTTATGTTGTGCAAAATTATCTAATTAAGTTGTTTATTGAGATTACTACATTATACATTATTATTTCATTGTGCACACAACATTAGTGCTACTCTCTAACAATTCTCTAGTTCATTATATTACCATGTGAAGCTTTATTCCTTGCCTAAGCACTTTTAGCCACTTATGGAAATCTAACAATTTTGAATATGACTATGATCTTCTAAAATGAAAAGTTCCCTCTCTTCCTTCAAGGGCTCAATTGTTGTTGAAGCTTGATCATATTTTTAGAGCTCAAAAAAGTCTCTGACAAGTACAATCATCTTTGGACCATAGTAGCAATTTTTGAAGCACCAATGGTGATTTTCATTGAATGTCCACATGGATGATATCCAAGTACAAGAAGCAGAAATTCAATCCTACTCTCCACACTCCACACAATCTTCAGTGGTAGGAAATCTCAAATCCAACATTCCTATCATTGTCAATGATGCTTGCATGAAGAAATGTATGAGAAATTTCCCAAATTATTGACAGAGTTCATTTGTTGATAATAATTGCTACATCTGTGAACACTGGATCTGATCTATTTGGTGAATGCACTACCTTCAAATTTCAAGTGAAAATCAACATATTGTATTTTGAAGTCAAGATCAACGTTGAAGCATTGGATGGATGGTTGTAGAAGGTCAATACCTTATTTTCATTCAACCACTTCAGTGACACAAACAAGATTTCCTTTGCTACATTCAAACAAATAACAACCAAATTTGGTTGGTGGGAGTCTCACAACAACTAGTTCACATATAATTCTCTTTGTCACAACAAGGCTTAGTATACCTAGTGGAAACCATTGCACCATTGCAATGACTAGTCTACATAAGAATAAATAAATAATTTCCATGACATAATGGCTTATTTAGATAGCTAAGAGACCAAATACAATCAAATCCCCAAGTATTGGAGCAAATCACATCACTACATTTAAATCAAGCTCAATTAATTCAATAAGAACTCTCGTTGGATGTATATTGTATTCAGGAAAAGAAAAAAGAACACTTATGTGCTAAGCACAGTGGGAAGATACCACCCAGTAACCAACACCAAAAAGGAATACAACAACAGGTGCAATCCTATGATAAAGTATCAATCACACAATTATGATAAGTTGCACAAGGACACCAACCACAACCAATCAAAACCAAGGATCACACTACAATCAATGCCATGAATAGCAGAAGTATTCTAGTAAATGATGTTCTTTCTAATGTCAACGATCAACTCAGATGATGAGTGTCATGCATGCAAAACCCTTCTAGCACAGATTCAACCAAATTGTCCAACACAAGAAAAATGAAAGCATGTTGTCATAAGCATGAATCTTCCAATGTCTTAGTTCTCATTACACCAAGAGGTGTGTTCTATAGCCCAATATACAATATATGTGTCTCATGGGCTATGCTAACATCATCATACATTTCTCATAAATCATTTAAAAGAAAAAACAACTCTACTGAAAGGGCTAGTACCCATAATTCCTCTTTCCTAATAGAAGTGATGCATCATTTGAGTCCCTTTATAAACTAATAAATAAACATGCCAGATCCATCTTATGCAGGGTCTAGAAAAAGTCAAGAGGAATCAAATCCCTCAATATATAAGCCTTTATTCAAGTTTTTTCACCTCAACTTATTTGATCACTTATGGTGTTTGATAGATTTAGGGTTAGCAACAATTTTATTGGTTACATAAACAAGTCTAGGGACAACCAATCTTGCTAACATAGAGGAAGAAAAACAATGCTTATTCCACTCATAATTTTCACTACATAGACATGCTATGTAACCACCATGGAATCATGGATAATGGATGTTTAAAGATTATGATTTATATGGACACTTTCAAGTGACTCAACCTAGTGACAACATTGCACCCTCAATCGTACACCACTGGTTTTTTGAATCCATGTAAGGAACTATTGATTACATAGTAATGCATATATTAGTGTAACATCAAGGCATGAAAGGATAAAGTCCCCTATGATGTGAACCCATTGGATATCTATGATTTGTTGCATGGAAAAATCCTTGTGTCAAAGCACCCTGGAAGGTACAAGTTGTGATCTCAAAGCATCATCCTAGACATTGTGAATCAACTCTATAGAGATCTCAAGGTAATCACAAATGTTGAAGTATCTTTAATTTCTACTAAATAATGATGCAATTTAAGTTGTAGTTTGAAAAAGTTCATCTTTTTCATTATCTTCCCACAAGTCACACAAAGACCATGGCACAGACCCAACTGTCCTTTGTCATGTAATCTATGCAGTAGAAGAAACACAATGCGACTTTAGAGGAATACACTAACAACAAATCTATCAATGTTGTTCTAGAATAACAACTCCCACATTCAGTTGATATATCCCTATAGCTCCATTTCCAAATTGACCAATATATTTCAAATGGATGATAGAAATCATGAAGATCAAGTGCCAAATCTAGGCACATATATATAAAGGATACATCATCTTGAGCAATTCACCCTATAGAGGCCCCTTTGTGCTCATGACATAGAAAGGAAATCCATGGTTCCTTTGCATGATCATTGCACCTTGAATAAAATCAAAGTAAAGAACTCTTATTCTACTACACACATTATCTTTGGGGTTTGCCCAAGAAGCCCAAATTACTTCACCAAAATTGATCTAAAGTTTGGGAATCATTAGGCTCTAGTTGACCTTCAAATGTTTGTAAAACTACATTCAAGGAAAACTATGGTCTATATCAATAGCTAGAAATGACATACATCATGATCCACACCCAATTTTATACATGCCTGATCTACAACAGCCATTTGAAACCCAAATAATTTCTTCTAAGCATGCAATGGGAACAATTTTAATCTAGTTTAGTCACCCCATTACATAGCACTCAAAAACCTTCAATGATGTTGCCCACAATTGTTAATATTATGATTGTGATTATATTTAATTCTATAGTCTATCACCAAATGGAAGGATTTCATGCTGGGTAAGGAGACAATTATTCACTCTAGCAGATCATTCAAAGGCGTACTGAAAGTTCCATAGCACATCCCCCATAATAGGCCTATCAATACCTTGGTCAACCAAACACTTCTCTATTGTCTCTACAAAGTTTCACAAGGATCCATGGTTTATTGTATCCATAGGATGAGGATCAATGATATGGTCAAGCATTCCTCTATTCTACCAATTCATTTCCCACTCTGCAATGTTTACTTGCTCACTTGGAAGAACAAGATTTATTGTAGGCCTTGCAAAGAAAACCTCCATGAGAACCACACCAAAATAATAGACATCAAACATCTCAGTGAGTCACTGCCTTTGGAAATAGCCGAGATCAAGGTATCCAAAACTCTCTTTCACAGTAGTGCTCACATGTGTTTGGTCTAATGTATGTCTAGTTTTGACAGACCAAAACTTGCCACCTTAGCAAGAAGATTCTCATCCAACAAAATATTTTTTATCTTCACATCATGGTGAATAATCCCCTGTGATGCCCCCAGTATGAAGGTAATGGAGGCCTCTTTCCACTCATATACATATTTCAAGCCTCTGTTTCTAGGATAGAGATGGAAGATTTGTCCCATGCAAATTACTCCTCAGAGGCCCATTGGCCATGTATTCATAAACCAAAATAATTTCACAGTGTTTCTCGTATTATCCATTCATAGAAACAAGATAGCGATGTTGAACTTTAGACAACATATCAATTTCTGTTTGGAATTTTGTGAGACCTTGGTCATATCTAGGATTATCTCATTGAACCATGGTAACATACCACCCAGTAACCAAAACAAAAAAGGAATACAACAATAGGTGAAATTATGTGCTAAAGAATCAATCACACAATTATGATAAGCTGCACAAGGACACCAACCACAACCAATAAAAACCAAGGATCGCACTACAATAAATGCCATCAATAGAAAAAGTAGTCTAATAAATGATGTTCTTTCTAAAGTCAATGATGGACTCAGATGGTGAGTGTCATGCACGAAAAACCCTTCTAGCATAGATTTAACCAAATTGTCCAACACAAGAAAAGCGAAAGCATTTTGTCATAACATGAATCTTCCAATGTCTCAGTTCTCATTACACCAAGAGGTTCATTCTACAACCCAATATATAGTAGATGTGTCTCATGGGATATTCTAACATCATCATACATTTCCCATAAATCATTTAAAAAAAAAAATAACAACTTTACTAAAAGGGCTAGTACCCATAATTCCTCTTTCCTAGTAGAAGTGATGCATCATTTGAGTCCCCTTTATAAACTAATAAATAAACATTCAAGATCCATCTTACACAGGGTCTAGCAAAACCCAAGAGAAATCAAATGCCTCAAGATACAAACCTTTATTAAAGATTTTTCATGTTGAGTTATTTGATCAATCATGGTGCTTGATAGATTTAGGGTTAGGAACAATTTTATTGGTTACATAAACAAGTCCAAGGAAAACCAATATCACTAACATCAAGGAAGAAAAACAGTGCTTGTTCCACTCATAATTTTCACTATGCAAACATGCTCTGCAATCCACCATGGAATCATGGATAATGGATGTTTAAATATGATGATTTATATGGCCGCTTTCAAGTGACTCAACCTAGTGACAACACTGCACCTGCAATTGTACACCACTAGTTGGTTGAATCCGTGTAAGGAACTATTGATGACATAGCAATGTTTATTTTAGTGTAACATCAAGGCATGAAAGGATAAAGGCCACCTATGATGTGACCACACTAGATATATATTATTTTTTGCATGGAAAACTCTTCATGTCAAAGAACCCTGGAAAGTACAAGTTGTGACCTCAAAGCATCATCCTCAACATTGTGAACCAAATCTAATGAGATCCCAAGGTAATCCCAAATGTTCAAGTATCTTTAATTTCTACTAAAAAATGATGCAAGTTAAGTTATCATTTTCAAACTTTCAACTTGTTGATTATGTTCCCACAATTCACACAAAGACCATGGCACATACCTAGTTGTCCTTTGTCACGTAATCTATGCAGTAGAAGAAGCACAATGTGACTTTAGAGGAATACACTAATAAGGACCCTATCAGTGTTCTTCTAGAATAACAGGTCCCACATTCATTTGATATATCCCTAGAGATCCATTACCAAATTGACCAATGTATTACAAATGCATCATAGAAAACATGAAGATCAGGTTCCAAATCTAGGCACAAATACAGAAAGTATACATCATCTTGAGTAGTTCACCCTATAAAAGCCTCATTGTGCTTGTGGCACAAAAATAAAATACATGGTGCCTTTGCATGATCATTGCACCTTTAAGAAAATCAAAGTAAAGAACTTTTATTCCATTGCACACATTACCTTTGGGGTTTGCTGAGAAGCACAATGCGCTTCACCAAAATTGATCTAAAGTTTGGGTATCATTAAGTTCTGGTTGACCCTCAGAGGTTTGGAAAACCCCATTCAAGGAAAATGATGGTTTATATGAATAGTTGGAAACAACATTAGTCATGGGTTACCTCAATGACAATATTCAACAAAACATTGGAAGAGAACCTTCAACCTATTGTGTAAATCTCATAAACTCTATGGCAACTCAAACTCCACCAATTTGGAAAAAAAAATCTTCTCAATAAAGGGAAATCACTACCTTGGATACACTGTTGAGGAAACAAGAGTTCACATCAACCCAGAGAAGATATAGATCAATCACAGATTCACAACCTACTCCAACCAAAATTCTTAAGCCACACATTTTTTTTGGCATGGGAAAGCTTCTACGATAAATTCACCTTGGTCGCCTTTCATGTCACCTTTTCCAAACCATATTTTGAGTAGCATCAAACATAGTTCTCAAATGGAATCAAATATAACAATAAGCATTTGAAGAAATCAAAGACAAATTATGCTCCACACCCAATTTTATACCTACCTAATCTACAACAACCTTTTGAAACCCAAATAATTTGTTCTAAGCATGTACTGGGAACAACTCTAGTCGAGTTTAGTCACCCCATTACATAGCACTCAAAAACCTTCAATGATGTTGCCAACAATTGTTAATCTTATGATTGTGATTCTATAGAATTCTACAGTCTATCAGGAAATGGAATGATTGCATACTAGGTAAGGAGACAATTATTCACTCTAACAGATAATTCAAAGGCATACTTCAAGTTCCACAACACATCCCCCATAACAGGCCTATCAATACCTTGCTCTACTAAACACTTATCTGTTGTCTCTCCAAAATTTCGCAAGGATCCATTATTTATTGTATCCACAAGATGAGAATCAACGAACTGGTCAAGCATTCCTCTTTTCTGCAGGTGCATTTCGCACTCTGCAATGTTGACTTGCTCTCTTGGAAGAGCATGATTTATCATAGGCCTTACATAGAAAACCTCCATGAGAACCACACTAAAATAGACAACAAACTTCTTAGTGAGTTGTTGTCTTTGAAATACTCGAGATCAAGGTATCCAAAACTTCCTTTCATAGCAGTGATCACATGTATCTGGTCTAATGCATGTCTAGTTTTTTACAAACCAAAACTTTACACCTTCGCAAGAAGATTCTCATCCAGCAAAATATTTGTTGTCTTCACATCATGGTGAATAATACCCTGTGCTTCCCTAGTATGAAGGTAATGGAGGCCTCTTGCAACCCCTATTCATATTTCAAGCCTTTGTTTCTAGGACAGAGATGGAAGATCTGTCCCATGCAAATGACTCCCCAGAGTGTTGGGAATAATACTGAGAGGGGGGGGGGGGGGGTGAATCAATATTATCAAATAAATAAAACTTTTTCATTTCAATACTTAGATACATATACACTACTTCAATGCAACCATGTCTAATGCAACTAGCATATATCCAGAATACTTATGATTCAATTAATCCATTAAATGTTGATCTTTAGTTAATGCATCAGAACTTCTTTAACCATATGTATAGTAAGCGGGTGCAGTAAAACAGAATAGATCATCACACACAAGAAGCACACATGAACACCATGATATAAGGTCAAAACCCAATGTGGGTGAAAACCACCTGCTACAAGTCATCTCTATCTTCTTTTAATAAGAAAATTATTTTACAATAGTTTTGTACTAGTGCAGTCTTATACCAGTACGTAGGCTTCTACCTGCAGAAGGCTACAACCTTCTCTCGTTCTCCAGACTCTCTTGGAAGGGAGCTACAACCCCCTTAGCTCTTGTACTAGCCGATCCACTTACTAGTACATAGGTGCTGGCCTACTGAAATGCACCAACCTTTACTCGTTCTCCAGCTGCTACTAGAAGGGAGCTACCACCCCCTTAGCTCTTGTACTAGCTGATGTACTAGTACGTAGGTGCTAACCTACAGAAGGCAACAACCTTCTCTTTCTTCCTCCAAGTACCAAGTTTCATACATTTTCAGACTGGATACTCCTGAAGCACAACACTATAATCTGAAGGCCACGTTTCATCCAATTTTCATACTGGACCCCTCAATATCATTGAAGCACAAAACAATCAATACTAGCATCATCAATTTCTGAATCACTGAAAAACTGAAACCCTGTCAACAATACAGTCACCAGAACGCAGAGCAGACTACAGAACTCTGCAATAACAATCAAACCCAACTGCAACTTCAAACATCATACTTCATTATGTATACGCTACTATGATGAATCAAACCCATGTATATACGTGCTTTTGCCAAAGCCAACCTGTGTACAGATCTATACATATTCCATCATGACTTTACAGTTGTTTCAAACATCAGTCATACCCAGGTCATAACATGCGTACAATTAAACATGCATCAATAATTCAGATCTAGTCTATCCATGATCAAACCATATAAAGATGATTCATTTCAAACCATTTAATCCTGATCTATCCTTAGATCTTGTTCTCCATCAACCGGTGAGATCCCTCCTTAGCTCAGATCAAGCAATGCCATTCTCCATATCCTGCATACTGGATCTCATACTACATTAGATATTCAAGTCTTTTTTCATGCATTTGCCTAATGATCTTCTTCTCCTTTTATAGTCTTAGGCCTTACTCAATACCATGGTCCAAAACCATAACAAAAAATACCACGGACCCAATACTTGGGTTCAACTCTTTTGGATGCAATACCACAGACCAAAACCATAGGATCAAAAAATGTCGGACTAATACCATGAACCAACCATAAGATTTCCCATGTGCGTGCACTTTTCTCTGCATGAAAGTGCGTGAACTTTTCTCTCCATGAAAGTGCGTGAACTTTTCTTTGCATGAAGGAACTTTTCTCTGCATGAAAGTGCATGAACTTTTCTCTGCATGAAAGGAAATTTTCTCTTCATGAAAGTGCATGAACTTTTCTTTGCATGAAAGGAACTTTTCTCTGCATGAAAATGCGTGAACTTTTCTCTGTATGAAAGTAACTTTTCTCTACATGAAAGTGCGTGAACTTTTCTCTGCATGAAAGGAACTCTTCTTTTCATGAAAGTGCGTGAACTTTTCTCTACACTATAATTTATCATCTGAGATGAGTGAGTTGCCATCAAGTACAACATATGTATCATATTGCCAACAATCTCCCCCTTTTGGACTTGATGGCAAAGCTAACTTGTCATACTAAGAACTGTCATCTGATTCCTTTGAGTTGTCCGACATCCCATGCATTCTGTCACATCTGATATATCTTCCGTAGATTCATCTAGATAAATATAAGTGAGTTGGTCTTCTACGAGTTGGTTTCCATCAAGTACAACACAGGCATCATAATGCCAACAATCTCCCCCTTTGGACTTGATGGCAACAATACCAAATCACTCTCCCCCTTTGACATCAAGGGCAAAGGGCAGA
>APFE030064463.1:107663-141204 GCA_000404065.3 Pinus taeda
TTCAGATCTAGTCTATCCATGATCAAACCATATAAATATGATTCATTTCAAACCATTTGATCTCGATCTATCCTTAGATCTTGTTCTCCATCAACTGGTGAGATCCCTCCTTAGCTCAGATCAAGCAATGCCGTTCTCCATATCCTGCATACTGGATCTCATACTACATCATATATTCAAGTCTTTTTTCATGCATTTGCCTAATGATCTTCTTCTCCTTTTATAGTCTTAGGCCTTACTCAATACCATGGTCCAAAACCATAACAAAACAATACCACAAACCCAATACTTGGGTTCAACTCTTTTGGATGCAATACCACGGACCAAAACCATAGGATCAAAAACTGTTGAACTAATACCATGAACCAACCATAAGATTTCCCATGTGCGTGTGCTTTTCTCTGCATGAAAGTGCGTGAAATTTTCTCTGCATGAAAGTGCTTGAACTTTTCTCTGCATGAAAGGAACTTTTCTCTGCATGAAAGTGCGTGAAATTTTCTCTGTATGAAAGGAACTTTTCTTTTCATGAAAGTGCGTGAACTTTTCTCTGCATGAAAGGAACTTTTCTCTACATGAAAGTGCGTGAACTTTTCTCTGTATGAAAGGAACTTTTTTCTGCATGAAAGTGTGTGAACTTTTCTCTGCATGAAACGAACTTTTCTCTTCATGAAAGTGCGTGAAATTTTCTCTGCAGTATAATTTATCATCTGAGGTGAGTGAGTTGCCATCAAGTACAACATATGTATCATAATGCCAACACAGAGGCCCATTGGCCATGTATTCATAAACCAAAATGATTTCACAGGGTTCCTCACAATATCCAATCAGAGAAATAAGATGGTGGTGTTGAAATTTAGACAACATCTCAATTTTTGTTTGGAATTTTGTGAGACCTTGCTTAGATCTGGGATAATCTCATTGAACCTCAACTTTGGTCCCATATTCTAGTTCACGTTTATAAACTTCACAAAAAATTCCCATGCTAAGTATAATATTTTCATCAAATTTGTTGGTAGATTATTGTATCTCTACAAATGTAAAGAACTGGCCCATACTTGAAGGTGCAAACGAAACATAGCTACCAGTACCACTCTTTTGGGAACACGCGGAAACTTTGTTGGTCATAGTTTCTGAATTCCCACCATGCAAAGGAAGAGGCAACTGGGTTGGAGGGGAGTTCTTTCACTTCTATTTTGGGTGGATATACATGCAATACCCTGTTTCTAGTAGTCTTAGTGTAGTAAAAGCTCCAACAATTGATCCAATAATAGGTCCCATCTTCCCATTTTTTTCATTTGGAGTTCATAGGACTATTGCCATGAATAGGATAGGGCTCGTCCAAACTTCCAGTAGGACTGCTTATTCTCATTATTTCCAACCCATTTAGTATAGAATTAACATTGGTATTAACATATAGAGGACTTGTTGGCCCGACTTTGATCTAGACTAGCTTCGCCCCAACTGAAATGTTAGAAACAAAGTCTCGATAAAAAGACACATCCAACACCCTTTCCTTGTTAGACATATCAAAGTTTTCTAATGTAGATTTTCCATTGATATAGGCACTGCAAATCAATAGATATATATCTCAGCTACCAATATCACATAAATGCATCCAAAAAAATATACGAGAATAGATTCCACACTAAAAGTCCAAGAAATGTTGAAATTTTGGGTTTATAGCATTGGATGCACTCACAACCATTTCCTATGTTGTTTCATAGACCATGTTAGAAGAAATAATGTCACTAACAAGAGAATTGTATTTGATAAATTTGGGATTAATAGAAACACTCTTTGTAGTAGTTTATGTCTTCAAATACTTCTGAACAGTCCCCCAAACTCTTCATAAAGTATCACTCCTAGAATTGATCTTAGTTTCTCCCATATTAATTGTATAGACTGTCTCCAAAGCTATGCCATAGAGTGCATAGCCATCCACAAGAGGCTGAATAGATAGATCCCTCATTGGTATCAACCCATCAAGGGTCCAAACAACCTCAATGGCATTGGCAAATGCCATAGACCTTTTCCTTTGCCATCATTCTTCCATCTTGCAGTAACATGGCAGCCCTAGAACTAGGTGTGGATATCCATGAAGAAATAATTATAAATTGGTTTATGTATGATGTGGTTGTAGAAAATTCCCTCATAGAAATGTATGCAAAATATGGAAGCATATGGAAGGCACATGAATTTTTTAACAAAATTCATCAACAAAATGTTGTCTCATAGACAACCATGCTTGCAAAATATGCTCATAATCGACTCATTGATGAAGTCCTAAAGTTCTTTAAGGAAATGCCTCAACGGAATGTGGTCTCATGGAATTCCATGCTTGCAGGATTTACACAGAATGGGCATTGTAAGGAAGCCCTGAAACTATTTTTTGAAATGAAATTGATGGGCGTAAGAGATAATTCAAAAACATTTGTTAGTCTTCTTCCAGCTTGTGCTGGCTTGGAGCAGGCTATGGAAATCCATCAAGAAATAATTCAAAGTGATTTCAATTTCAATATTGTGGTGATGGCTGCACTTTTTGATATGTATGATAGGCAAGTCATTACTAGGAAAAATTCATCATAGAGACCTCAGGTCATGGAATACATTGATAATAGGATTTGCATAGAATGGGCATGGTGCAAAAGCTTTGGATATTTTTCAACAAATGCAATCGGTAGGTATGAAGCTAGAATCAAAACATTTGTTAGTATTCTTCTAGTATGTGTCAATTTAGAAGCTTTGGAATAGGGTACGGAGATCCATGATAAAATAGGTAGAAATGGATTCATGTTTGATGTCATGGGGGTGCATTCATTGATAGAAATGTATGCAAAATGTGGGTGCATTCATAAGGAATTTGAATTATTTGAGAAAATGGCTCAACGAGATATAGTCTCATGGAATGTAATCATTATAGGATACACAATGCATGACTAGGGCAAGGATCCACTAAAACTCTTTGAAAAAATGAACCATTATGCGATGAACCCGAATCATGTGACCTTAGTGTTTCCACATGTAGCCATGCAAATTTAGTTGATGAAGGCTATAAATATTTTTACTACATGAGAGAACATTATTAGATTACACCTGCAATGGAGCACTATATATATATGTATGTTTGACCTTCTTGGCTGAGCTAGTTGTTTGTATGAATCATAAGACTTTATCAATAAAATGTCAATAAAACTTGATGCAATTATATGGAGTTGTTTTCCCAGTTCGTGTAAACTACATAATAATATGAACCTAGTAGAATGCATGGAAAAATGTCTTTCTGAGATAGACCCTAACACCCCTTATGTGCTTCTCTCAAATATTTATGTTGTAGCTGGAAAATGGATTAACATTGAAAGGGTATAAAAAATGATGAAAGATAGAGGCCTAAAAGAGACTAATACATGTTTTCCTTACAACAAACAAATCACATGCACAAACAAAGGAAATTTGTTCAATTTTATTTTGGGACATGAAGGTGGTTGGGTGTCTTCTTAATAGGAGGTTTGTACTAAATGCTATGAAGGAGGAGAAGGAGAAATGTTTTTGCTACAATAGTGAGAAGATTTCCATTTCATTTGGTTTGTTAAACAGATATCCTAGAACAACCATTCAAATTGTCAAGAACCTTTGAGTATGTGATGATTGTCACTCTGCACCCAAGTTCATTTCCAAGATTGTTTCCTGTGAAATCATTGTGAGGTTACCATCTGCGAATGAGAATGTCACGAGTCGAAGGAGTCGACAGGTCCAGTGAGGAGGAGTGCTCGTGGCCACTGACTATGGGAGGCCAGTAGATGAGGTTCTAGAGTGAAGAGGAGGTGTGTACCTCCAGACTGCAGTCACGTTGGGGAGAAACCAAGGGAGTCGAATGTGCGGAGGAGTGTGAGGGGACCAGAGTAACAAGGAGTCAAGGTTGAGCATTAACAATGCGAGGGACTAGTGTGTATGCCGAGTTGAACTGGTGGGAATGCTATTGTAAACTATGATATGGAGCGGTGTCCATTCCTCCTTCAAAGCATGTCACGAGTTCGATATATGGATTCAATTATGGTATGGAAGGCGAGGTTAGCTGGGAGGAGTCAACTATGGAGAGGTGCCAAGACCAACAACCCAACCGGGGTGCCAATATTTTGGGAGTTTAGGCCAAGCGTGCTCTGGTATGGATTGTGCAGGTATAATCTATGGAAGGGCGGAGTATGGGAAATGAGACCTAGTGGTAAGTGGTTGAGTGTGGTATATGTTGGTATAGTTCAAGTGGGAGGAAGTAACTGGGTTATATGAGAAACCACCGAGGCATTGTAGGTGTGCATGAGAAACCAAATGCATACAAACACATTCAAACACATACAAGATGCAGAGAATGGAAAAATGGAATAGGTGTCAACGCTGTAAAATAGGCAGAACAGGAGGGAGTTACAAGGGTAGAAAAGCTAAAATGGAGTTGGATTTGATACCATGTCAAGCCATTAGATAACTCCTCAAATGGATTATTGTGTATTGCATTAAGGCTGATCATGAATATATACATGGAGGGAGAGACTCTTGGGCTTCATCTCCCAGTATCTCTTCATTTCCTATTCTCCTTATTTTCTATTTACACTATTTTACACAAATTCCCTAATCCCAAAGATTAGGTGTCACCACAATCAATCAAAAAATCATTTCTTAAATAGAAAACTCACTAATTTAACCATTCAAATTGGCTTTAATAGAAAGAACAAAGGCACAAGTTTAATCATTGTTTTGGTGAGCATGAGTTGGTGAGACCAAGCAATAGGAAGCACAAGTTTATGTGTGAAGCTTGTGAGAGGAAGAGTGTGCAAGAGAAGCTTGTGCATAGGTTGGTAGAGATCAAAAGTCTTGCAAGGGTTTCAAGCTTAGATCAAGAAGGAAAGAGAAGTGTGTCTTTCAGATTGAAACACTTGTATTTTGTAAGAGATCAATTACTTAGGTTTTTCTATCAATAAAATTCTCATCAGGAAGAGGTTTTTTCCCAGTTGGGTTCCCTACTAAAAAAAAATTGTGTCTTGAATTGTGTGACCGTGTTTTATTTTTTATTTTAATTCTGTTGCAAATTAAGTAGAGAAATTTTGTGTTTGTAAGAAAACAAAGTGTTTTTCAAATTGTTCTTATCAGCATATTATAATTTCATGGAAATTATACATGGTATCAAAACCCTTGGAACAAATTTAAGATCATCACAAGTGCATCACATAAGGAAAAGGATGTTTGTGGTAGCCGAGTCCCTTAAGTATTGGTTTGAAGTGAAAGGAGCCTGAGATAGTATTTCTTCTTATGTTTCTTATCAGCAAATCAAAATTTCATGGAAATTCTACATGGTATCAAAACCCTTGGAACAAATTTAAGGTCATCACAAGTGCATCACATAAGGAAAAGGATGTTTGTGGTAGCCGAGTCTCTTAAGTATTGGTTTGAAGTGAAAGGAGGCTGAGATAGTATTTCTTCTTATGTTTCAAGATAGTTGAGATTGGGAAGTTGGTGGTTGTGTAATAAGGTTGAATTCTGGAAGTTTTTTTGTGCAATATTAGTGGGCATGTTCTCTTCAGAACAGGTTGCGATATGTGTCTCTTGGAGATAGACCGATCTCAAGTAGCAGATATTTGGGAGGATCGTAAGGCCTCAAAAGAAGTTGCTACAGGGGTCAAGTAGAACCCAGGAACAACACAAGTGGAAATGATGATAGAAGAAGGCTCAACGCAGGTGTTGAAGGCAATATCAGGTTGAGAGGAGAGTTGTAGCAGCCGCTACAACATCCCTAACCAAGACCAAAGGTTGTTGACACTTGTACAAGCACAGGTCCATAAGAATTGAGAACAAAGTTGATTCTTCAGGTATGATATTCCTCCTTTCAACTATTGTGTTTATGTTAGGTTGGTAGAGGTCGTGTTTGGATAGAAGTGGGAAACTCTTGTACAAGTTGGAACACTGTTAGAGGGCTTCTAGAAGAAGCCCTAAGTTCAATCCTTGTGAAGGACTACAAGAAAAATTGGAGAGGCTAAATTATTTGAGAACTAAGTAAAACTTCTTGTGAAGGACTAAAAGACTGTTAGTGGGCCACTTTTTTAGAGATCTCTTAGGGGAAGAAATATGTCTTACCAAGGGTTGAGAACAGATCACTATATAGAGAGAGTATCGAACTTCATAGCTTGGAAAGGGAGTACCAAGTTAGTGCTAGAAGATAACAAGGTGGGAGAGTACATCAAGCATGCTATAGTACCATCTCAAGACACCCAGCAATTGGCCTGACATAATAAGAATGATATCAAGGAAAAGAGGATCATTCTAGAAGGGATCAAAGATCAAATAGTGCCTCATATCCATGAGAAGAAGACATCATATGTGATGTACAATACAATCTTGATCAGAGTACCAGTGATACTAGGAATCTTACTCTTAAGGAGAAGTTGAGGAGTATCCAGATGAGAAAGGATGAGCCCATCGTCCCATATTTTACAGGGTTCACTCAGGTACGAGATGAAATAGGTGGGATGGGCGATGTTGAATTTGATCATGGTCTTGTGGGGTTTTCCTTACTTGGACTTCAGAAGTCGTTGAAAGGGTTCCATGATGTTGTTAGTAGGAGATAGAAATTTCTAAAGTGGGAAAGGTTTTCGACTGACTGCATACAGGAAGAGATCTGAAGAGGAAACACAGAAGGGAGATTGTTTATGACAAAGGATGAGGAGAAATATGCTTTGGCAGGCAAGGGTAGCAAGGATAAGTGAAATAAGATCCAAGGAGAGGTTGGGTCCAATGATAATGTAAATAAAAATGATCTACGTAATATCAAGTGCTTCCATTACCATGAGTTTGGACATTATGCTTCTAAGTGTGTTGGTAAGAAGAAGGGGATCGAGAAGGATCATGTTGTTGAATTAGCAAAGGTACATGACTTTTTTTCCCAGTTCAAGAACGATATATCATTGATGCTTGCATATCAAGTTCAGCAAATAGAAATATGTCATATATTGACTCAGGATCTTCCTTCCACATGACTGGGAATAGGAAGAGTTTCAAGCACCTGAAGGAGAAGGACATACATGTTTAGATTGAGCTAGGAGATGATGGTTAGTATGCAACTAGAGGAATTGGTATTGTCAGCTTTCAGAGGGAGTCAGGTAATTCCATTCACCTAAACGATTTTCTTTATGTTCGAGGATTGAGGTAGAATTTTGTTTCAGTAGCCACTCTTGAGGTCAAGGGATATGATGTCATGTTCAACAGAGCTAAGGCATACCTCCAACACTTAGCTTTTGGATGTAAGAATCATATAAGTTTGAGGGTGAAGAATCTCTACAAGTTGTAGGTAGAGACAGGTGAAGCCTTGAGAAACAAGGCAGGTATTGCATAGAGCAGAGAAGTGATGGTTAAGCGAGAGCAGGATGGAGTCCTCAAGATGGAGCCACGACCAATATCTCAGTTTCAGTCTAAGCTAGTTGGAAATTTGGCTTACCAATAGGATGATGATGATGATGATGACCATATCCTAGGGTGAGTGGAGGCAGCCACTTAGTTAGACCCTTCCAGTATTGGGAGAGTTCAAGCCAAGTGGGCAGAGGATTTGGTTAAGGGAGATCTGAAGAGATTTGAGCCTCCCAAAATCAAGAAGTAGCCACAGGGATACACAGGGTACATAGAATTTATGAATAAAGTGGTGGACTCACAGAGCATGGTGGGAAAGAGAAGGTCTTCAAAGAAGGTTCTGCAGAAGAAAGCAGGGAATTCTTCTATTTCAGAGGGAACATCTATAGCAGCAGAGAACTTGGTAGAGTTGAAGATAGATCCAGGTGGGCAAGGTTCTTCCAAGAACACCTTTCTCACTAAGAGGGAGTGTTGGAAATATTAGCAAGAAAAGGGTTCTTTGATTTGTGCCTTAATCATAGGAGCCAAAACATGTTCCTTATTGTGTGTGTCTCAATTTCCTGAAATGTTTTTAATGTTCAATGTGTAGGGTTTATTGGTGGTAGGCCACCATCTATTCATGTGGATGAATTTATGGATAGAAAACATGAATGCCAATAACTAGTAGCTTCAGCTGGTGGAGACCTACAAAAACCTGTGCAAACACTGCCACCTGAGACTAAGAGCAGTATTGATAAAAATACTAAATCTAGATAATTGAAGCCTCACCTTGAAGGTGACTTATAGGAAATCAATATTAAGTTGGAAGTTGTTTCTGAATCACAAGACTTGTTGAATTAGAATCAATTTTCATTTTGATTCAAACCAAGATGAATCAAACCATCCCCCCTTCCTCACTCTTTCAAGCAGCATAGTTGGATCCTTTTAATCAAATTAGTTTGGATAGTACCCTAGTTCACTGAGACTACTATTGTTATTTGTGAATTCAAACAATCCCCCTCCCCCTCTTTCAAGAAGAACAATTGGATCCTTCTATGAAATTTACTTGGAGAGTGCCTTAGTTCTCTAGGACTGGTATCATTTTTATAGTCCAAACCATACCCTCCCCCTCTTTCAAGTAGCACAGTTAGATCTTTCTAAGAAAAGAAATTTCAAGAGTGCCCTACTTCACCACGACTGCTATTAGCAACATAATAAAGAGATATAATGTGATGATTATAAATTTTTAAGGTGCTAGTGAGGACCTTCCAACACATAATTGGAATATGGGTGCCTAAGATAAGCATGGAGTTATTCTTAAGACCTGAGATTTGTCAGGGAAAATTAAGAATAATATATATATATATTATATGACACCTCAGACACTAGAAAATTGTAACAATTGAACTGAGGTCTCTAGACCAAATGACTACCACTCTTAATGGATTGCATTCAAGGTAAGGGAAAATGAAATATGTAGGAATGAACACATAATAATACCACTAATTTGAAACCTTCACTTAGTAATTGTTCAAAAACATGGACACCTATATTATAAAGTTATTTTTGAAACAAAATTTTAAAATGAAACAACAAACAAACAAACAAACAACTTACCAAGGATCTAGAAGACTTAAAGAATCCAAATCCACTATAGCTACTGTATCAAAAGTGTTATCCAAATTTTTGAAACTGAAGTTGATCTTCTCTCGAGATCGTTTGAGGATTTGAAAATGGATCATCAAGTTTTTTCCCCATAGAGGAATGAAAGGACATTAATTCTGCTAGTAAATTATACCCACCAACATTTTGGGTGCAAGTGTACTCAAAGGAGGATGAACGTGATAATTGCAGTGGGTACATCCATATTACATACCAAATCATCAATGCTCCAATGAAATATTGAATGAAATTTAAAAACTTCAGCAGAAACACCATGAATGCTCATCATCCCTAGCACCCCATTTTCAGGAATCCTCTATCTTACAAACCCACTTTAGAAACAAGCTCAATTTCACAGAAATGAGATCAGAGTTTGTGCTACAAACACAAGATCTGTAAATTTCAAATCCAATTCAAAGAGAAGCCTAATTGGTTATAAATCAAACCAAAATTAGCATCCCAAGAGAGAATTTCCTAGTCATTTGCTTCAATCTGAAATAAAAGAAGATTGGTGGAAAGAATGCCATAATTGCATAAAAGAATCACACAAATGTCCTTGAAAATATTTTGCACCTCCTCCTAAACCATAATGAAGAGAAGGATGAGGGTTTATCCATTAATCCCTTTTCTTTGTTATAAGAATTTTTTTTTGTGTTTGAAGTTCATGGGAACGAACGATGTAATGCAATATTGTAATCATATAGTATTTCTAATTTTCTAATGTAATCAAGTGGACTATAGATTAGTTTCAAACCTAGGATGTGTTGAGAATAGAGTGCAATCTCTAGAGAAGAGAACATTTGTGAATAGCTTATTTGTATTTGACACTCATCTTGTAACACTAATTTTGGATCACAGAGAATACTTTGTCAAATGACTTGAAAAAGTGTAAACTTCTTCATTAATAAGGGAACATCAGAGAGTGGAACATATTTATCCAACAATTTTATTAGACACAAGAAGAAAAATAAACATTAAATGATAATAGAGTATAGCTTGTTAAAGGACATGAATGCTTTCAAAACTATGCACTGGACTAAAATTTGCCAAGGTCAATATTTACCTAATAATTGAGGACAACTTGTTGAAGGACAACGATGCTTTCAAAACTACATATTAGATGTGAATTCCTTCATGGCTACATCTTGCACTAAAATTCATTAAGCTCAATATGTACCTAACTCTTTTATAGAGTCCACAGAATTGAAAGGGTGCTTTTACATCATATTCAAAAATCTTGTATAGCAATACATAGCAAAATTTAGTGGGTTAAATAAAAATAGAATAATAAATTTCCCACTCACCAGGGTTGGGAAAAAATATTCAACGAACAATTGGGGCAACATAAAAAGAGAGAATTTGCAGGATCAAAAATTTCTCTGCATATTAATGAAAACTGCTCCTGCAAAACTCCTAGACCGGCTGCAAACTCTACAAGAATTCCTCCCTATAAAACATTGACTTCTACATAAGCAAGTGGCTCAAATGAATCCATAAGAAGTTGAGATTTATGAACTACAATTTCATGTTTTTCATCATGATCTTCTTATGGTTATGGAAGCATAGGTATTACTAGATACCTCTTAGACTTGAAACTAAGAAGGGAGTTATATTCAAGTAACCAAAAATGAGCATCATGCAATGGTAAATGTTGAATAATATTGTTTAAATTAATCAGCATGCACTTAGCATCGATAGAAAATCTTCCATATTATCTTTGGAAAAATTGGGAATGGCATGAAGGCCCTTCCAAATGAGGAGGAATGGAGCCCAACCAAAACGGAAATCTTGACATGTGTTTCCTCATATTTCGCTGCACCAAAGGCTGGAATCACCTAAGGGATCACTGCAGCAACCTCCACTGACAACATCTCAATGCAAAGCACCCTTAGCTTATCTCGCAGGCAGGGGCCAATCTACTTTTACTCTTCTAGGAAGAGGCTGGCAACAGATTCAACAATATTGAGGATTTTATCAGAGAGAGGAGCCTTCAACCCATATGGGATCACAATGTGATGGAAATTTCAGTTTTTTGGATTTGGTTTCCATAGAAAAATAGTTTGGAGTGTCATATTTTTCTCCAAATGGAATGTACAAAAGTGATCTTTGGTATTTATTTGTAGCTTAATGTCTCGAAGCGAGAATGGGATAGTTTTTATAGTATAAATCAAACTCTAATGTCTACCAGAATGGTACTCTCATGCTTTTAAAGATGAACTTAAAGCTGGGAATGAATCACCATGTTTTGAATATATCGAGAAGAGGACAATTGCTTCAGGAAGAGAAATATTTCCAATGACAATAAGAATATATGTCTCTAATTTTTTGAATGATAATAGTTCCTAGCTCTGGAAATCCCTGCAGAGCTGCCTTATTTCCCTACAGAACTATGGAAGTTTAGTTATTTGGCACTAAACACAATCTCTATAATTTGGCCGATAGAACTAAGACACTCTTGGAGTCGATCACGTGACCTAAACTTTGGATCAAACTTCATACAACAAACACACCCATATCGTTCTTGAGCCGAACTCCATCACCAATTCTTGAGGCCAAAAACCATGCTCCTCTACACAGGGTTCACTATAATTTCCTATTCTGATGGTAGTTTGACTCGGATGGTAGTTTAGAAAAAAGGTGAACAATGTTTACCTACAACTGTGATGCGGAGAAGAGAGATACGTGAGGCTAGTAGACAGAGATATCTCGCTAGCTAGGTCCACATGCTAAAGTACAGTATGAACAAATCTAGTCCTCAGTATCCTCCACTAGAATCACTTCTTGTCCATGAATATTCGATTTATTACATATTACATCTTCTACGATCAATGGACTAAAGATTAGATGGTAGCATTCAATATTGGGTCTGCCGCAATCAATGGACCGAAGATTCAATATTGGGTTTGTTGGTAGTAAAAACATAATTTGCAACTCTCTCGCATGTCATTTTCCTGTATTATGAAAAATTTGTTGGGATGTCATCTTCCCTCACTGTGAAAAGTTTGTGGTTGGGAGGGATATTGTAAAGTTTAAATTTTTAAAAAGTGTTAAATTTTCCAATGTTCAAAAAATAGACAATAATTTATTTACACTTTTACATGTTTTTGTTTGAGATATTAGGTGGTATTTATTATAATGATAATAAAAATAAAATAAAATTTAAAGTTATGTTTTTATGTAATTATTTTGTTATTAAAGTTTATGGAGGCAAAATGTGAGTTGTTGGAAGGAAACAAGTGCTTTTAACCTAGTTTTATTGAAAGCATTTATGTGTTCTTGCATATTAAGTGGGTAAAAATAAAATAGATTATATAGTAGATGGATTTAATAATTTTTTTTTTGGTCAAGTAAGAATGGAACCTTCTATTAACCGTACAAGTACATTACATATGTTACACGTATTTGCAAGTGCAAAGATCCAAACAAGAACCAACCTATTGTGGGAATGCCATCAACAGGAAAAACAATACCTAGGATCAAACCAATTCTCACGGATTTCCAAAAACTTTTAAACAAGAAGGAGTGTTAAACACCCAAGGGCTCTCTGTCATCCATTGACAACTTTAGAGCTTTCGCTAAGCTAACAAACCCCTCCAAAATTCGAAGAGTTCCGCTAAACTTCCACTAATCCAGACCTGACGGTAACGCAAACCACAGTTTAAAAAAGTTTGAAATTAACCCTTCTAAAGAGTCTTCGGCGCTTCTACACCATTGATCTATTCAAGATCCAACGGTCACAAAACTTCCCGACTTCAAAACATGCTCCTTGTCTGTCAACTGTCGATCTCGCTCCACTAGATCTAACAGCTCACACGTATTTTGGTTGGTTAACTTGTCCACTCCAAATCCGCCCGAAAAGAGGTTTCCCTCTCTGACCTCATTGTTACGTGTTACTGAGTGTGTGGAATCAGAGCTGATTGGGAATTACCATTTATGGCTTTTCCTTCACCCAAAATCCACTTGTGGGTTTCTCCAACCCATTTCTACTAATCTGAACCCAACGCTAACACAAACCATAGTTTAAAAAAGTTTGAAATCCGCCATTCTAAAGATACGTCGGCACTTCTTCACCGTTGATCTATTTAAGGTCCAACGGCCACAACACTTCCCGACTTCAAAACTTGCTCCTCGTCTGTCAACCATCGATCTTGCTGCACCATATCTAACAGCTCACACATATTTCGACCAGTTAACTTGTGCACTCCAAATCCACCCGAAAAGTGGTTTCCCTCTCTCATCTTGTTGTTACATGTCACTGAGTGTGTGGAATCAGAGCCAATTGGGAATTACCATTTACAGATTTTCCTCTGCCCTAAATCCAATTGTGGGTTTCTCCAACCTGTTTCTACTAATTTGGACCCGATGGTAACACAAACCATAGTTTAAAAAATTTTGAAATCCACCCTTCTAGACATATGTCAACGGTTCTTCACTGTTGATCTATTCAAGATCCAACGGTCATAACACTTCCTGACTTTGAAAATTTCTCCTCGCCTATCAACTGTCGTTCTCGCTCCACCAGATCTAACGACTCACACATGTTTCGGCTGGTTAACTTGTGCACTCCAAATCTGTCTGAAAAGTAGTTTCCCTCTCTCACCTCACCGTTACGTGTCATTGTGTGTGTGGAATCAGAGCCAACAGTGAATTACCATTTATGGCCTTTCCTCTACCTAAAATCCACTTGTGGGTTTGTCCAACCTGCTTCTACTCATTACCTGCCAGGTAACTTCCTTGCCCAAACACCATAGATCTGTCTCAACTGAGATCTATCGATATAAAAATCAATCTCCATGCCACTATGTCCTTGGTCTTCCTCTGCTGATCTCGACCATCTACTCAAATCCATTGTAATACTGATGCCAATACAATTTGCAGACTACTACCAATCAACAAACAAACAATTTAAGCATCCATGTACGCTCGCCTATCTCCTGAGCCTCAACAATCCATCTTGTCGATCCTTCGATCCCTATCTTTGGCAGCCTGACAGAGACAATCTTCTAACAGTTTTCCTGGAGGTATCAACTCCAAAACGTGTCGAGTGTCCCTTTCCTTACTAATCACTCCTTCATTCGCCAGATGATCAACTAACATATTAACTTCTCTTTTCACAGGGGCAAAGTTAACAGTTTTTAAGGTTTGCATAAATACCCATGTTAGCCTCCAATGTTTCGACACTTTATCCGGTGCCGTACCATTGTATATTTTCTTGGCCACTCTAATAATCAATTCCGAATCTGCTTCAATAGTGTTATTGTGTGAATTTGAGTCCACCAATATTTCCAAGCATTTCTCTAAGGCCATGAGTTTCGCCATGTTATTAGTGGCCTTCCCCAAGTGGCCATGAAAGATCTCCTTTATTCATCCCTGTTCATCTCTTATAACACCCACAAAACCAGCTAACCCTGGGTTGCCCTTAGATGCTCCGTCTATATTGACCTTTTAAGAAACCATGTGGAGGAGGCTTCCAAATATTTATATCTGCATTTATTTGGCTCACATCCTTAATTATGCCTTGTGAGCCTATAGACTAGAGGCTTCCAAATATTTATATCTGCATTTATTTGGCTCACACCCTTAATTATGCCTTGTGAGCCTATAGACTAGAGACCTAAATGCAGTAGTATACATGCATCTTGGGGCAGAGGAGGGTCCTTAGGAAGTTTCCACAACAAGCTTCTGATTGTGTCTTTGAGCTGCCTTAAAATTTGATCAATTATGTGCTAGGGCTTTCTTGCTTTGTTCTCGAAGATCCTACTATTGCATTCTTTCCAAACATCATAGATGACAAAGCTTGGAACCAGAGTCCAGACTTTATTGATGATTTCATTCCTTGAGAAGTTTTTCCTCCAATTATTCAAAGTGTTGGAGATGCTGAGTCTATCCCTATTAGTGTGCCTAAAGATTGAAGCCACCCATTCCCACATGGTAAAGGTGAAAGGGCAGAGGTTGAGAAGGTGATCCATCATCTCCTCTTGTAAGCCACATAGGTAACATCTGGATGGGTGAGTGAAGCCTTTTTCAAGAGATTCTCCCAAGTTAAAATTTTCTTTTGATGAAATCGCCAAATGAATAACTTTATTTTCATCCAGTGGGGGCTTTGCCAAATATTCTTCCACACTTGATCGGGGTTTTGGTAGTTAAACCCTGTTACTACCTATTTAGCTTCTTTGAGGTTGAATTTTCCTTCAGTGTTCCTTCCCCATCTTAGTTGGTCAGGAAAGGAGGATACCGAAATCCTCCTATGCTCTAGATCCTGAGAAAGAGAGTTTGTCTAGGCCTTCAGAGGGTTCTCTTCACTATGGCCTAGATCCTTCCAAATTCTCTGTTTTCCATTGTTCCTTACCTGGTCCCAGAAGTCATTTACCATGAGTAGACCTTTGTTTTTGATATCATTCTTGAGAACTGCTAATTCATCCTTATACACGTTGGGTTCCTGTTTCCAGTTATCCTTCAAAAACCGAGCTAGTTTCCCAACTCGGATCTCCCAGAAACTATGCTGCTGAACAATACCATTATTTTACCAGGGAAGGTTCCAAAAGTGGGAGCCCTTACTATGCCATAAAATTCAAATGTGATCCTTCTCCTACCAATTCTTGTCATATTTTTTTCCAAATCTTGGCTTAGGTGGTTACCGATTCCTTGATCCACCTCCACCAGAGTTTAGCTCCCAAAACTCTGTTGAGGGTTTCAGGGTCATGAAGCCCCAAACCACCATGGTTCTTGGGTTTGCAGAGCTTTTCCCAAGCCACTAGAGCCCATTTCTTTTTCTCTTCTCCTCTGCCACATAGAAAATCCCTTTTTATGCTCCTGATTTGTTGCTAAACTCCTTTAGGAGTAGGAAGAGCTGAGAAAATGAAAATGGGAATTTCTTGTAAGACAGCCTGTGTGAGCACAAGGCGCCCCACCAAATTTAAAGACCTGCATGTCCATTTTCTTATATTGTCCTAAAGTTTATTTATGGATCCCATACTCCCTTGCTTAGAGGCTTATCTGTAAGAGGTATGCCCAGATACTTGGAAGGTAACCGGTCCCTTTGAAACCCAAGAATCCTAGTAATGTTTCTCTGAATAGAAATGTCAGTGTTAAAGAAAAAAAGTTTTGATTTGTTGTGGCTTACCTCTGTGCCAACTACCATAGCAAAGTCATTTAAGATTTATTTGATCGCTCTGGATTCCTTGACTGTGGGTATGCCCTGCAACATTATGTCATCCACAAATTGTTGATAAGTATTTGTCACTCCATTCAAGGTGATTTTGATACCCTAGATTCTTCCTTCAACATTTTCCATTTTAATCACTCTACCTAGCCCTTTCATCATGAGAACAAAGAGGAAGGGTGAGAGTGGATCCCCTTGTCTGAGACCTCTGGAGGGTGTGAAGGTTCTTGAAGGAGTGCCATTGAGCAGGATGGAAAAACTAGTCGTGGTAACTAGTGCCATAACCCATATTATCCAGTTTTGGTCAAAGCCATAGGATCTTAGAACTTCCCTTATATAAGACCAACTTAGCTTGTCGTAAGCTTTTGTTAGGTCCATCTAAATGATCATACCAGTTTTTTTTTTTCTTTTGAGAGAGTGTACCACCTCGTGAGCTTGGATGATGTTATTGAGGATTTGTCTTCCTTCCACATAGCTCGTTTGCTCCTCTGAGATGAGAGCTGGTAAAAGGGGCTTGAGTCTATTGGCGATCACCTTGAAAATAACTTTGTACACCACATTACATAAATTTATGGGTCTGAAGCCATCCAGAGTCATGGCTTTTTCCTATTTTGGGATCAAAGCTATGAAGGAAGCATTAAGATCCTTCAGAACCTTTTTGGATCTTCTTGAGTCTTCCACCACCTCAAGGATATCTTGTTTGACTATTTTACAGTAGGCTTTCAAGAAGTCTACATTGAAGCCATTCGGGCCTGGAGCTTTTCCATTTTTCATTTCATTGATCACTTCACTGACCTCCTCTTCCGACCTCCATTTTTCATTTCATTACTTCATTGACCTCCTCTTCCAACACTGGCTTGTTAAGTTTGTGGTTGTCCTCTCTGGTAACCAACTAAGGGATGTACTGAGTGAAATTGTTGATTAATCTGGATCTATCCACCAGAGGTTCCTCTGTTATGCTGAGGAAGTGTTGAACAAGGACAGATTCCATATCTTTGTGAGAGATGAGTTCTATCCCTTGAGAATATTTGAGCTTTGTGATTCTGTTGTGTGCCCTATGATCCATGGTGGATTTATGAAAGAAATTTGTGTTTCTTTCTCCCTCTCTAATCCACTACACCCTCGATTTCTGTCTCTAGAAAATCTCCTCTTGCATGCACCGATCTTACCATTCTTCCTGTAGAGAGTCAACTAGCTTTTTCCGCTCCTTGGTAAAGCCATCTGTGATGTTGATCTGATTGATCTCCTAGAGTTTTTTCTCAACTTCTCTTTTGGCTTTGAAGATATTGCTAAATTCCTTTTTGTTCCAATCTTTAAGCCTAGATTTGATATGTTTAAGTTTCTGTTGGAGCAAGAACATTCTAGTGCCTTGAATTTTCAGATCCTCTCTCCACCATTTGTCAATATTGCTGGTGAATTCATGGTGAGAGAGCCATGAATTTTCAAACCTGAAGGGTCTGTTTCTTGGTGTACCCATAAAAATGGCATCCAACTATACAGGCCAATGGTCCAAACCTCCAAAGGGAAGAATAAAAGCTAACATGGTAGGGCCTGAAAGAAAGAGGTCCTCTAAAAGAATAAATCTATTGAGTTTAGAGGCAACTTATGAAGCCCCTCCCCTCTTGTTATTCTAGGTGAAGGTCCCATTTATTGTTTCAATTTCCACTAACCCCATGTTCCTTATGAATTTATGGAATGCTATGCAGTCTTTGCCTAGTTGTCTGATACTGCCATTTTTCTTTGTAAGGGATCTTATCATAGTGAAATCTCCTGCAACGATCCAGAGCATATTAGGGTGTCTTGCTCTTAGTTCCTTAAGGGAGGTGAGAAGCTTGAGTTTATCTTCTTGCTTTTGAGGTCCATAGACATTTGTGATCATGTATATCTTCTGATCACCTAAAGGTTGAAATACCAAATAAAGAAGCATCCAGGATTCCAAATTTTTGGGGATTCCAGAGCGTAAGAATCCTCTCCCCCCCCCCCCCCCCCCCCACAGTTATTTTCTTTAACTTCTAGATACTCATACTTGATTCGGCATTTATTATGAATTTCTCTAATATTATCCATCGAACATTTTGTCTCCTAAAAAAACCATATCTAGTTTTTCTTCTTTTATTCTATTACTAAGATTTATTTGTTTCCTTCTATTTCCTATGCCTCTAATATTCCAGTTTGTGAGATTCATTAAGAAAGGTGTGTAAAGGAATAATTAGTGAGATCTTTCATCTTGCTTGAGTTGATCAAGAGTTTCCCACATTCATTTAGCAACTCATTCTGTCTTTTTCTTCCTCTTTTCCTATCTGGGTTCTTTGGAGATTGTGCCTGTGTCTCCTCCATCATTTTGACCCCTCTATGCTCTTGTCTTTCATGATTTCTTTTGACTCCATAGCCCTTCAGTTGTGATCTCCATAGGAAGAGCTGTTGAACCCTATCATATTCCTCTTTTGGCAGGGATTCTACTCCTTTGGTCGTCCCTTGTTCCATAAATTTCTCTAGATCTAGATTTTCCCTTTTCTAGAATCTCCTGCAGTTCATGGTCCTTTTTTCCTGCCTCACTTGGAGTCATCTCATGGTCCCTAATTATTTCCATAATGCTTGCCAAATCATCCTTTTGCTGGTTGTTTTCTATGATATCTTCCATGCTAACATCCCTTTCCTTCTCAGTGATAATGTTCTCCGTTTCTTGGTTTGTTCTTTATTTCCATCTTCTTCTTCTATGATCTTAAAGCTATTGTGGCTCCGTTGTCTTTCCTCATTGATATTTTTTTATGGTCGCTTCCTGCCTTTCCCTTTTCTCCCAACCTTGGTGAAACCCTCGGGATTTTTATCCGCAGTGTTTTTCACATTTCTCTCCATATTGTTTGTTGGGCAGTCTCTGTATAGATGCCCATGTTCATGGCATTTGCAGAACCGAAATGGGATGTACTCATAGTCCACCACCTGCACCCATTATTCATCATATACTTCTTAAATTATCGCATATGGAAGTGCTCCAGATAAATCCATTTCCACACATATCTGGGTGAAGGAGGTGTATTTTCATTTTAAAATCGCATCTGAGATCTTTAGAAAATGCCCCAGTTTGTTGCCTATTGTTTTCAAAGATTCTAGTAGCCAATAATCGAGGGGAAGGGAGTATTGTCTAATCCATACTGGTACCAATGTGAATGTTTTGCATTCTGGGACAAAGTTCATCATCCATGGCTACATGTAGAGGGCTGCAACAATGTAGAAATATGGTCCTCCTTTGAACACTTTATCTTTATCCTCTAGGCTTGTGAAAACCACTTTGAAGAAGCCCTTAGATCCTAGATGAAGGTTTATTTCCCCCTTTTTTTTCCAGTGGCTCCTTATCCATATGTGTAGTGCTGTCTCCGTCGGCCATATCCCCATGAATTTGCATATAATCGTATATTCTACCATATGATCCCTATGTGCTTGTAGTGTTGGGTCGCTTAAGATGACCTGGGGAATGATGTTCAACTTGGGTTTGCATACCCTAGTTGTCCTTATAGAAGCAATTTTTTTTACTACTACCCCCTTTCTCCTTCTCCTTACTAGCTTCCTGCTGATCCCCTTCCTGTTCATGAGGTCTGTTTCTTCCCAATATTTATGTGTTACTTTCCTCTGTTGTCTTCTCCATAGGTTTCTTGAAACATTACTTTCCAACGTCCTTGCTTCTATCCGTAACTACTTAACTATAGGAGGGAGCAACACTCCCCCCTGCGCATCCCGCCATGGTGCCCAACATCAAACCCTAACGCCAACCCTAGATCAAGTTGCAGAGCCTCTGCCGCTCATCTGTCTGCCCCTCTGTCTGTGAAATATCCATAAATGGATTTAATAGTTAAAAACAAGTGTTAGTTTATTAAAATTCATATGTCAAATTTGGGAGGAGTAGAATACACAACTTTCTTTAGGATAAATATATTCAACTTGTTGTGCCAATGGGGTTGTAATAACCTATGTTTTCATCTTGAGAAGATGGAGTTCTCTCCTAGTTATTCGCATAGTTTAGGTTGTTATAAGAAAAGTAGGTGTTTTTCCTTAAGACATGAACATTTCATTTTAAGTAGTGTGATAATGTGGTTTCAATGAAGCATTAAAATAGGGAATGTGCATGCACATTCAGGATGCTAGTGACATTAGGTTCTGCTTCAGGTATGAGTACACGTCTAAGAAGACTCTAACAAAGGTTAAAGAGTTTGAATAGTTAGATATGTTGGAGGGTTGTAGTCTCAATTAGAAGTTTAGAAAAGTAATTTAAGCACCATGATAAGTTGTGAAGAAAACTTAAGACATTTGAAAAATTGCACGAAGGAAATTTGGTAGTGGTACTAAGTGAACATTCTTTGATCAAAGCTCATACCCTCTCCTTAGCACTACCACTTTGCAAGATGAAGAAGAAATGTGAAATATATGTGCAACCAACTAAATAAGTTTCCAAGGTTGTTGCAACATATATAGGTGGTCATGTCGTGTTTCAAAAGGAGGCGTTGGCCCACCGCCCTTTTCGATAATTTTTCAACCTTTGAATTTGATTCCATGTGAATGTGATGAAATGATATGACCCTAAAGATTCTAAAAAGCTCCATAATTTTAATCATCCTTTAATCTAATAAAGAAGTGTACAAGTATAACTTTTCATCCAATCTAAAACAACCTTTGAATCCCCTATGACTTGTAAGTTTATATTGTTGAAGTGACGCAATTAAAAAGACTAACATAAATGACTAATTCATATTATTGTATTTTTTTTTAGGTAGTCATATTTTTGTTCCTAGACTAAATTAGTCATTCATGTTAGTCATTACTAGTAGTATTACTTATTAGCTAGTCATATATTTTAACTCAGGACTAAATTAGTCATTTGTGTTAGTTGTTTTTAGTTGGGTTTATTAATATTGCTAATTTTTTGTAGTATTTTACTTGGAAAAGTTGTGGTGACTAACATTTTTAGTCACCTAGTCACTAATTTCACCATTTTCTACTAGTGTAGTAATCATTTTATGGCTTTTCAATATGATTTCTACTATGATGATTCTCTACCAAAAACCTGTAGCTACCATGGGATTCCTCCTAGAATCCTAATCACCATGTTGATCTTGGTTGACATCAATTCAAACACTATCATAACCACTAGCCATCTAGATACTACCAATTTTCCAATAATCTACCCTTTTGCATTGATGGCAACATCATAATCTCCACCTGAAGCTAGGCATGCTCTTCTCTGATTAATTTTTCCCATGATGGGAATGGTCTTATTTGATTGCCCAGTAATCTTCTCCCCCTTTGGCATCAATGGTAAAGAATAATTCTTGAATACTCCCCCTAAACCACTGCAGCCTACTCTTCCATTGATCCCACAACAAAAATGAGGCTTGGGATCTGGTGGAGTTGTCTGCTGGAAGGAAACCCATTGGCAGAAAATGGGTGTTCAAGAAGAAGATGAATGTAGAAGGAAAGGTGAAGAAATACAAAGCTCGGTTGGTAGAAAAAGGTTATTCCCAAGTGTTAGAAATTGATTTTGGTGATATTTTTTCTCATGTTGCCAAGGTAGCTTCTATTAGATTAATTTTATATGTTGTTGCTACTTTTGATTTTGAGGTAGAACAGATGGATTTGAAGACAAAATTTCTTCATGGGGATTTTGAAGAAGAGATCTACATGAAGCAATGTGAAGGCTTTGTTGTGAAGGGTTGGAAAGAACTAGTATGCAAGTTAAAAAAGTATCTGTATGGGTTAAAATAGTCACCAAGGATGTGGTATCAGAAATTTGATACATTTATACGGGGACTTTGCTTCACCAGAAGAAAAGCAGATCACTGTGTGTATTTTAAATTAATTCGTGACCGTGTTATTTATCTAGTCTTGTATGTGGATGATATGTTGGTTGGAAATGACAAAGAAATTATCCAGGATTTGAAGACCCAATTGTCCTCCAAATTCAACATGAAATATCTTGGTGTTGCAAACTATATTTTGGGCATGGAAATTAAACGAGATCAGGCAAAGAGGAAGTTATGATTAAACTAGAGGAAGTATGTCGAGATAATACTACAGAGGTGTAATATGTAGGATAGTAAATCGGTGATGGTTCCTATTCTGGTAGGTGTAAAGTTATCTGCTGAACACTGTCCAAAGACACAAGAAGAGGAAGAGGAAATGTCTTGTGTTCCATATGCAAGTGCAGTTAGTAGCTTTATGTATCTGATGGTATGTACTAGACTAGACATTGCACATGCAGTGGGAGTATTGAGCAGGTTTATGTCAAAAAAAGGGAAGGAGCATCGGACAACAGTGAAGCGTGCTTTCAAGCATTTGCATGGCACTAGTGATTATGGTTTGTGCTACCAAGGAAGACCAAGATTGGATAGATTTTTGGAAATCTATGGCTTTGTTGATGTAGACTGGGCTGAATATCTGGATCAGAGAAGATCTACAAGTGGGTATGTGTTTAACCTACTTGGAGGTGCAGTCATTTGGATGAGTAAGAAACAATCTGTAGTGGTATTGTCAACTACAGAGGTAAAACACATGGCAGCCACTCATGCAAGCGAGGAAGCATTTTGGTTGCAGAGATTGTGTTCAAGTATGGGGTTAATACAACGAACTATAAGGATACACTATGATAGCCAAAGTGAAATTGTCTAGGTAAAGAAACCTGCTTATCATTCAAAAACAAATCACATTGATGTTTAGTATCACTTTGAGAGGGATATGGTAGAAGACAAAAAGGTGTTGTTGGTAAATGTGTATACTTGAAGAATACCGCAGATACATTGAAAAATTTTGTGAGCACTGAGAAGTTCTCTTGGTGTAGAGAAACAATGGGTATTGTAGGGTTGGATCAATGACTAAGCTCTCCTATGGCCCTCAATGGAAAGAAAACAACAAGTTGGAGAATGTTGGGTTGTGTTATATTCTTTCCATGACTAGCCCCAGTAGTTAAACAGGGAGGTTAGAGTGGGGCGGAGCCCCCTTTCGTTGAGCAGGAGGGTCATAAGGGGACGGTAGCCCCCCTTTACAGGGTCCATGGCAGCACCATGTTAAATTTTTTTTGGACCCTATATTAGGTGGGTGGACCTACCTATGGTTTTGTGCATAGATTTCGCACATGATTTTGGGCGCGATGGTTTTCGGTCCATGGTATTTTGTAGATCCAGTCAAGGGAGCTACAATTATGTTCTAATCTAGGTTTAATAGATTGGGGTTTATGGATGCTTCGACTAGTATATATATTATATATATATATATATATATTATATATATATTGAAAGGTAGTCCCGGTTTTGGGATCCAGGGGAAATATTTGTGTATATTTATTTTATATGTTATGCTCTCGCCATTGTTTATTTTCTGTTTTTAGAATTTGTATGCAAGTAATTTCTATACGGGGTAAACCTACATATACATACACACACACACACACACACACACACACACACATATATGTACGTATATATGTGTGTGTGTGTGTGTGTATTGTTCTAATCTGGATTGATCTTGCAATCAAGACAACCTCCCTAGAGCTTCACTAAGGTATGTTGATTATGTTTGTGTTTGTTTTATCTAACATGGTATGTTTGTAGGAAGTAGAGGATCAAAGATGATAAGAAAAATGGTGGACTATGGTTCACATGATTCTCCCTATAGATCAAATGAGCAACATTGCGATGAGTACTCCCCTGACATATCAGACACATTGAGAAGTTTCAAGGCAGAGATAAGGGGTTGTAAGGTAGATGAAGACAGGATCCTTCAGTCACAGGAAAGACTTGCTAGGGAACGGGAGAAACAAGTAGAGGTTAATTAATGCATTCTTTAGAGTCTATCAGATTTGCAAAGTTAGGGACCACTTGGGATCAGTCAAAAATAGGAGGAAACGACTAATGGGGCATATGGCACCAGGTCTCAGTTGGGATACAAATTTAACACAGATGATATAGTCATAGATGGTAGGTTCATGGATACACCTAACAAGAGGGGTAATGATCATGGATTACATTCTAGTTTTGGTTTAGAGAGATGCAATCATCATCATTGTTACCATCTGTATAGGAGTGAGAAGTATTACTTGCTACAGGAGTTCAACAAATCAAATATTCCTACATTTGATGGAGAAATGAAGAAATCATAGGATGCATAATCTTGGTTTCTTGGGATGAAAAAGTTCTTTAGATTGCATGATTACACATAGAACTTGAAGGTCAAGATAGCTACTTTTAGTCTTAAAGGGAATGCAAATATTTGGTGGGAAGATGTACATAATGTTAGAGGTGTTGACTTGGAGTGAGTTCAAGAGACTTTTCAGGAAGAAGTATCTATGTTAGATATATTACGATGACAGGGTGAAGGAATTTTATGAGCAAAACATGGTATATATGACTAATAATGGATTCTTGGAGTTCTTGAGATATGTGCCTTATCTTAAGGAGGAGAAAGAAAATATTCATAGATTCATCAGTGAGTTTTCGGTATCATTCAAGGACATGATAGAGTTTTATGAGCCTAAATCATTAGAGGAAGCCATCAAAATGTTGAAGCATTTTTATGAGTAATTGAAGCGCAAGTATGAGACTAAGCAAGATTGAAACGTAATGAAAATAATAAGGGAAAGTGGCTCAAGAAGAGAAGAAAACAATAGGATACAAATGAAAAGGAGAATGCATCACCACACAAGAAGTTCAATGCAATTGACATAGGATAGGGATTGTAGTCTGAGGAGCAGAACAAGGATGATGGTAGGAAGCCTTTAAAGTGTTAGAATTGTGGCAAGGGCCATTGAAAGAGAGATTGTCCTCAACATTAGGGTAGTAGACCACATATTTACAGTGCTTAGGAGGCATAGACAGTGGGGGATGTTGGACAAAGTATTCATTAGATTTATGCAGTGTTGGATAATAGTCAGGCTAATCATTAGGAATCCATTATCGAGATGGAAGGTAAGATTTATGATCAAGTTGTTTCTATTTTGATTGACCCTAGATCTAACTATAGTTATATCAGTGTCGAAATGGTGGATTGTTAGGAAAATACTAGGGGAGGGGGGGGGGGGGTTGAATCAGTATTTTAAAAACTTACTTGACCTTCTCATTTTCTATTCAAATTTTTGTATACGAATTGAATGAGGTAAACCCATGTATGCATGCTACTATTACGCATACAACCAACATATATCTAGCTAACTATCTTTTCAATTAATTCTTCATCATTTTAACTTGAACCGATGTATCAATCCTTCCTTATGAATTAATTAAGCACTAATCAAGTGCAGTAAGAATAGAATAAATAATCACACATATTCAACACATATGAACACCACAATTTTAGGTGGAAACCCAATGTGGGAAAAACCCCTATTGTTGTCAATTCTGTCTTTTTTTTTAAATACTATTTACAATCTTTTATTGGTGCATACTTATATTACTATGCATACCCCCACCTTAAGAAGGTTATAACCTTTTATCTTTTTCTAGCACCTTCTGGGAGGGGGCTACAACCCCCTTATCTTTAATTCCTTGTGGATCACTTTTCTAAATATTTCAAACTAGATCTACCTGATCAAAAAATTATAACCTATAGGCCACCTTTCATCAAATTTTCATATTGGACCCACTGCCATCATCAAATCACTGAATCAACTAAAACAAATCAATCATTTAATCTCATTTCAGCCAATCAAGCTAAACCAGAATAGTTCATGTGAATGCATTGTTAATCGTCAAGCCATACATTGTTATATATCATTGAAACCAATTGCTGCCACTGCAAACCCTGATAAAAAATATGTCAAAATGTATATGCTACTATTATGCATAATACCTACGTATACACACATTTTTCCTTAATCGAACCTATGTACAAATATCAAAAACACTGATCCCTCAGACTGAATCACTGCACTGTTGAAATCAATCACATACACATATATCCTTTATCACAAATCTCTAAGCTACTTATAGATCATTACATACTAGCATCAATATAGTTCAATATTTCATTCACAAACCATTCAACTCCACCAGAACTATCACATACAGATTATTATGAAGAGGACCTCATCAACAAACAACATCAATCACAACAATACTAATCAGACATCATTAACAACTCATACTTTAGAAACCCTAGAATATGTACACAACCCTTACAAAATACTTCTGCGTGTGTACACACATTTCAAGAAGCATACTCGTGTATAGATCTTGTCCATACTACAGAATCGACATGTGACTACCTAGAGGAAGACCCACGTATGTAGATGCTTTTTCTGAGACAAACTTGCATACATATCTATAATTATTGACTCATTCCTTCATTGCACAACATAACTTCAGTCAAACCCAAATCTTGGCAAACACAGTAAAAACCATACGTTAGAACATTATTATCACAAATCAACCCATAAGAAAATCATGTAGTCATTTCAAATCTACAAGATCTGATCCCACATCACATTCCTTGTGCAATCTTATTTTAGATCAAACAATTAATCAATAGCCCATTACTTGCACACTAAACACTTTGATCTTCGTCTCCTTATATAGTTTAGGCCTTATTCAATACCATGGGTCAAATCCTTAGTAATGTCTATGATATTCCTGGATGAGATCAAATATCTTTTGTCGTGCTTGTTACTATGGGCCAATACCATGATAAAGATCCCTAGTATTTAGGATACCATGGTGCAGAAATTGTATGCACTTTCTCTTCTCCATACCTGTGTGTGTACGTGGATTTTCTCCACAGAACCTACATATATTTCTCAAAACATCACCTTCATCATTATTCTATCTTTAGACTACTATGCCTTTGTCCAAACTCTCTATCACATGTGTACTAGCTTGTAAAATCATCATGTTATTATCATGTTGACAATATTCATCAAGTAGGTTTCCATCAAGGACAACACAATTTTCATAATGCCAAAAATCCCCCCCTTTGGAATTAATGGCAACCACTTTGGTGTTTGGTTACCAACCATATGTAGATACCTGAAGAAATACCAAGCTTCTCTCCAAGCAATATTTCTCCAAACAATAAGCTACTCTCCCCCTTTGACATCAAGGGTAAAGGGATGACCAATGCTAAATGAAGTGTTGTAGATCTGATTTGTTGAATATTAATCACTAAATGTGGACCATGCTCCCCCTAAGCACATGCTGAATTTTATAAAGATATACAAAGAAGTAACCAGACATGCCCTTTCCTATCACCCGTAACTCATATTTCCCAATCTCCCAACGTAGCAGGGTTACACATTTGACTCAAAATTAGATCAAATCCCCAACATGGGATGACATACATAATTGACTTGACCCTAATAGTCCATTCATGACTTAATATTACAATTATTACATCATAGATCATTACATTACCTTTACATCAAATGACAGATATGACATTTATAACAAAGACCAAAGACCTCAATAGTGAGGTAGAAATACCAAGATAGTATTTAGTACTATATACCATATAGTATATGTACTATAAGCATCAGACAACAACACCATGAACCTCATCAAAAATTAAGTTAACAACTTTAGCAACATGTGTTTCTTCAACAACATAATCAAGAAATCATAATGCCAACAATGTACTATAAGAAGCAAGGAAAAATGCTCGCTTGAACCTATGCCACTTGTTCATTGTCATATCTAATTATATCAACTTATTCATCAGTGAGGTCATCAAAGCAACTTCATTAATCAAAGCATCAATGTCATATTGGAGCAACTCATAAACCATAACTCTCTGAGCATAGACGGATTGTATATAACTAATATCATAACTAGCAAGTAATACTGTCAGAAGAATATCGTAACTTTTCTTTGAGTTAGTTTTACTGATACTTCATCATAGGGAAACATACACAACTTTATGGATCAAAATATGCGTATATACACGACCGTTCTTCATAAAATCTAGGTACATATAGTAAACTACAATAAATTTCACTTTCATCTCCCTCTAAACTTAAAGGATTGGTCAGAATGATTAACAGAGTGATGACATAGATACCACTCCTAATTTATGTTTGATAAATTCAAAGGATTCACGTGGAAGAGGCTTTGTAAATATATCTACAACTTCTTCTTTTGAGGGAACATACTCTAGTTTGACCTTTTGTTCAAGCACCTGTTCTCTCAGAAAGTGATATTTTATTGGAATATGCTTAGTTTTCGAGTGCATGATAGAATTTTTAGAAATACATATGAAATTGGTATTATCATAAAGAATTGGAATATGTGGAGAAGAATTGATTTGAATATCCTGAAATGTTTGCATCATCTAGAGAATTTTTATGTACCAAGATACAACATCAACATATCCTTCTTTTCCAATAGATAAAGCAATGGAGGTTTATTTTTGTTGAACCTTGATACCAAGCAGGGTCCCATGTAGAATTCTCCTCCACTATTTCTTTTTCGATCATCAACAATTACTTCCCAATTTTCATCTATGTAAGCATGAAGAGTAAGATTTGCATCTTTTGGATACCATAAACTAAAGTCTTCATTTGCTTGTATATATGTAAATATTCTCTTGATTGTATGAAGATGAGTTTCTTTTGGATTTTCTTGAAATTGTCCAATAATTACAACTAAATGCATATATTTGGTCTTGTGCCTATAAAATAAAGTAAGCTTTCAAACATAGATTTGTATTATGGTTTCTTGACTAGGGGAGAATCATAATGTGAAATGAGATTACATTCTATTACCATTGGTGTGTATACAGGCTTGCAGTATTTCATTCCATATTTCTTCAAAATCTGCTTGAGGTACTTTGCCTATGAGAGGAAGATACCATTCTTTTCTTGTTGTACTTGTAGACCAAGAAAATATGTTAGTTCACCAAAAAGGGACATTTCAAATTCTTGATGCATGACAAAAGAAAATATTTGACTCATGGACTCTTCATTGTTTCCAAATATGATGTCATCTATGTAAACAACAACTATTAAAATTTTACCATCATCCATATTTATCTATAGGTTGATATCAACAAACCCCTTAGTGAAACCTTGTTGTTGAAGATACTTGTCAAGACAATAATAACATGCACGAGGAGCTTGTTTTAGCCCATATAATGCCTTCTTGAGGTTGAAAACAGGATTTTTATCATTTCCTAGAATGAACCCTTTAGGTTTCTCAATATATAACTCTTCTTCTAGGTCCCCATTTAGAAATGCATATTTAACATCCATTTGATATACTTTGAAATCATGAAAGCTTGAAAATCCAAGAAACATTCTTATGGCTTCAAGTCTGGCTACATTTGCAAATGTTTCTTCAAAGTTTATTCCTTATTGTTGAGTATATCCTTTGCATATGAGCCTTGGTTTTTTTCCAATTACTTCTCCATTTTCATTAATTTTATTTTTGAATATCCATGTTGTCCCAATAACATTTCTATCATGAGGTCTTGGTGCTAATTCCCATGTATGATTCTTTTCTATTTGGTCAAGTTCTTCATCCATAGCCTGAACCCAACATTCATCCTTGCTTGCTTGATTTAAATTTTGTGATTCAATTGTGGATAGTAAGGCTAGATAACTAGGGGTTCCAACAAGATCTCTTCTAGTTTGTACTCTACCTTCCTTTTCTCCTAAAATTTGAGATTCTGGATGATTTTTCTAAACATTCCTTGATGGAGTCCTCTCTACTGCTTTTGTATTATCAACTCCTTCCTCGGATGCTTCACTAGTTTCTTCTCTTACATCCTTTTTTCTAGTTGTAGTAATACATTTGTCATCTGTTGGTGCTTCCCTTTTGGTACATGTGCATGCTTCATCGATCACAACATATATACATTCAACAGTCTCTAAAAGTATTTTATTGTATCATTTATATACTTTTCTTATAGGGGGGTATCCAAGTAGAATTACTTCATCTTCTATAGCTTCAAACTTTCTAATCTTATCATCACTATTCTTTTTGTAATATTTTCTTCCAAAGACGCTAAAATTCTTGATAATTAGAGGGTTACCGAACCAAAGTTCATGATGAGTCTTATCACTATTTACATAGACATGGGCTTTATTGAGAATAGTCATAGTTGTATGTGTTTCTTCTCCCTAGAAGGTATGATGTGTCCCAGACTAATCAAGCATGGCATGTGCCATTCATTGAATTGTTTTGTTCATTCTTTCTGCCAAGCCATTTTGTTGAGGAGTTTTAGCTATAGAAAATTGCCTCTTGATGCCATGCTGCTCAAAAAAGTTGAAAAATTCATCTGATATGAATTCTCCTCCCATGTCGGATCTAAGATATTTTATTTTTAATTCTAACTCATTCTCTACTAAAGCTTTGAGGACTATAAATTTATCGAATGCTTCATATTTATGTTTTAATAAGCAACTCCAACACATTCTAGTAAAGTCATCATTGAATAAGATGAAGTATTGTTCTCCCCGAGGTGAGATTTTCCTCATAGGCCCACATAAGTTGGTATGAATAAGTTCAAGTGGCTTACTTGTGGTACCTTCTTTGACATTGAACTGAACCTTGGTTTTCTTATTAAATTGACATGATTTACATATGGTACTTTTTGGTAGAGAGATGTTGGGTAAATCACAAATAACTCCTAGCTTGCTTGATTTATGTATTTTCGTGAAGCTTAGATATCCCAATATTTTGTGCCATAGCCAACTTTCTTCTACTTTGCTTAAGTAACATTGTTTGAGATCGTCTTCCAAGACATAGACATTACCATGGGTTCCTACCCCCTTTACTATGATATTACTTATATCGAGATCCCAAACCACACAATTCTTTGATATGAAAATAACCTCATGCCCTTGGTCACACATCTGACTAACACTCAACAAGTTATGTTTTAATCCACCAACAAACAAAACATTTCTAGCTTTAACTTTTTCTTTAAGCAAAACAGTCCCTTTTCCTTTGATAGCAATAGGTGAATTATTTCCAAAGGTTACATTCTTTTCTTCCTTTATTTCATTAAAGGACATAAACTTATCTTTATCACCTATCATATGCTTTGAGCATATACTATCAATGTACCACAAATTTTCATGATCTCCTTCATATAAAGCTAGACCACAATTTTCAGATTCCATGGTCTTATTTTCCCATACATTAGATGTTATTGCCTTTTTTTCATTCTGAGGTGTTGGTCACATTTTTCTCCTATATTTAGATTCTTTATACCCAAAGTTATTGTTGGAAATAATACTGAGAGGGGGGGGGGGGGGGGGGGTTGAATCAATATTATCAAGGTAATTATTCCTTTTTCAAAACAACTGATATACGCTATTTCAGTTTGATTAACCTGTGTATATGCGCGATTATGCACAAGGAAACCCGCGTATACAAAGCAAGCTTTTACTTTACTTAATCTTTCTGATGATGATTGTTAATCTGTGATGTAGAATCAAATAACAGTAACCAGAGACAGTAGAGCAGAGAAACAGTCACACACAAGAACACAAGATATAAGGTGTAAACCCAATGTGGGTGGAAACCACCTGCTGCAATTCGTCTCTATCTTCTTTTCAATTAGAAACTTCTTTTACAATATATTGGTGCAATCATTTTACCAGCATGCAGGCTGCAACCTGTAGAGAGCTACAACCCTCTCTTGTTTTCCAGGCTCTCTTGGAAGGGAGCTACAACCCCCTTTTCTCTTGCACTAGCCAAGATACTAGTACGTAGGTGCTGGCCTACAAAAGGATACAACCTTCTCTTTCTTCCAGGGACCACGTTTCATCAATTTTCAGACTAGATCCATGAACATCAAACAATCATCAATTCTTCATCAACCAAACTCCTTTTCACTAACTAGATCTAAAATCAAGTAGATACTTCTTTGCCAGCTGTACCCAAAACACAGTACCAGAAACCACACAACATAACCCAGAATATAGCAGCAATGAGCAGAAACAGCTAGATCACAACTTAAAGCATATACGCAATTTCAACAGTCTGCAACTTGCGTGCATACGCATCTGCGTATGGAACAACCTGTGTATACGCGCCTTTACTTCACCTAAACTGCGTGTATACGTGCCCTCGCTTTACTGAACCTGCGTACAGATCTATAAAAGACAACACACTCTTCCAGATATTCAATCACTAATTAACCTAGATTATCAGACTTATAGATCAAACAAGCGCCACATCTAGCAGATCAAAATCATACAAAGATACTGTCATTCAGGCTTAAAGATTATGACCAATGAATAGAACTTATCCTTCCTATTGCACCAAGGTTCCTCCTTCCTTCAGATCCAAATCTGCATCACCACCCAATATACCAGCTCTAGCACTTTATCAGATCTTCAATAATAATCCAGATGGGAATTTTTCACAAGATCTCCTTCCTCTTTTATAGCCTTAGGCCTTCCCCAATACCATGGTCCAAAACCATAATATTTCAATACCATGAACCCAAAACTAGGGATCAACACATCTGACGAGACGCCATGGTCCAAAACATAGGCTCAAGTTCCAAGATCTAACTGCCATGGACCAAAAGAATGATCCCCAACATATACGCACTTTTCTAATGTATAACCCGCGTGTATACGCTCCTTCGTCTAGATGAACCTGCGTATATGTCTTTTTTTACTTTCTGAGTGCTTGAACTGAGATCTGTTACCAAAGAGAGTTGCCATCAAGGACAACACTTGTGCCATAGCTCCAAAATTGTGCCTAATGCGAACAAATGGTTGGCTTTCCACCTCCATTTTGTAATGATTCGTGTAACTCCCCAACCCTTGGGCGTTCTATCTCTTCATAGCACATTCCATATATTGTATGCAAACTATTTGCAAAGGGTTGGTTAGCTTGTAACTTCTGGGAGACTGTGGGAAAGAAACTCTCTTTCTTCATTGTATATTTTGCAGAGGATTAATGAAAGGCAACGGCTCTGTTTCATGAGATTCATGTGTTGACAATAATACTGAGAGGGGGGGGGGGTGAATCAGTATTATCTAATTCTTTTTCCAAATCTTTCTTATTTATACTTTGAATTATTTTTGCATACCAATACCATAAATAAGAGCATGAACAAGAAAATCAGACAGTCACATCAAAGAACACCAGATATAAGGTGGAAACCCAATGTGGGTGAAAACCACCTGCTGCAATATGTCTCTATCTTCTTTCAAATTAGAAACTCCTTTTACAATGGTCTTGTACTGGTGCAGTCCTTTACCAGTACGCAGGCTGCAACCTGCAGAGAGCTACAACTCTCTCTCGTTTTCCAGTCGCTCCTGGAAGGGAGCTACAACCCCCTACTTCTTTTCTTTCAAGGACCACTTTTCATAAATTTTCAAACTGGATCCATAAATATCAAATGATCATCAAGTACCAGTAA
>APFE030064464.1:0-20919 GCA_000404065.3 Pinus taeda
ACCACATCTGTGTAAGGAAGAACCGGCTCCCGAGCCGCTATTCTGTGTAGAAAGGAGTCGGCCAAGTCTTTTAAATTGGCATCAGATTTGCTGGTATTATCACATGAAATTTCTACTTCGGTCACCTTTGGCCCTTCTGCTTCAATCAAATTATAAGTCCCTTGCCAAGTGGTCCTGGTGAGTCCTAAGCATGTTGTATCTGATATAAGCCCTTTGTTCTTTCCACTTGGATCAGCGACAGTTTGCCCTGCAGCTGGCGGAGCAGTAGGCATTGTGGTCTTCTTGGATTTCTTTCCCATTCCACTTTCTTCTGTTTCTATGGAAGAATTCTGCACAGAGTGAAAGATAAGCGTAACACATGCAACAATAACATGAATTGAACAGAATGAAATATATATATCTAGGTGCATTCATAGCGATCAATCAACTTAAGGCGGCCTTAGGATCAAATCTGTGGATAGATCTCAAGCCTGTTATTCTCATTAAATGGTCGTTACGGCCTGTCAATCTCATTAATTCCAGTTGCTTCGATTAATGGCCGAATGATTTATTTGAAGCACGCTTTGGGTGATTTGGCGGTTTGAACGCGGATGAGCGGCTTTCCAAAGGATATGGCCTTAATTACGAATAAATCATATTAAACTGCCTTTATGACTGTTACTTTGAAAACTGCGCTTTTTTACCCTTTACGCAATCGAGCATCAGGGAAATGCTAAGTTATTGCATTGGTTTTGTTTGGAATCCCCGATCGCCGATAGCGATATCGCATCGCATTGGGTGAGGGGGAGCTTCTTTGCACTATAAGTGTTATCGCCGATTGCCGATCGCCGATTTCGCATCGCATCAAAGCAAGGGTCGTTAGTCATGTTACTTTATGCTTTGCCGATATTCGATTGCGATTTCGCATCGGCGAAAACCAAGATGTCCCTTAAGTTGAGCTTTCTTTGTCATTGCGATATGAGATCTTGCGATCGATTTATCGCAAATGTCAAAGATAAATCGTTTTATGTTGGGGGTTTATCGATTGGTTTTATTAAAAAGGCCTTTTAATAATGTTTTCTTTTATTCGAACCTTTTTTGAAATAGAACTTTAAATTGATACCAATTTAAAACAAAAATCAAAAGGGACCCATTTCACATTATAATTTTGGAATTTTAATGGTATGAAATGGGGGGTTGTTGTATGGCACAACACTACCCTAGAAACAACAGTTTAAATCAATTCAATGATTTTTCCTATGTGTAACAGATAAGAGAAAGATAATGGAACCAACCTGGAAATTCTGCTTAATCCCTTGCTTGATTTCTCTCTCCTTTGGCAGATCCTGCAACTCCTCCCCATACTTAACACGCTTGGAGAGTACCTGCACAAGTACAACAACAAAGAACCGTCAAAGCATTGTGATCTATTACAACATAAACATTACATAATCAGATATATAATGAACAAATGATAGCATTCACAGTTGCACAATCATATGGGAGAAAACTTGAAGAGCTTTATTAATAGAAAGGAGAATTACAACCCAGTTGTCTGATCCAGTGCCATCCTCCCAGCTTCAATCCTTCTTCACCTCATGAAATAGCAAGATCAAACCAACAAGAATACAATGATCTCTCCTCAATAACAAACTATCAACACTTACTTCCAATTCACATCCTTCCAGCCTCTTGATCTCTTGGATGGGAGATCAATTTATATATTTTTGCAAGGGTGTGAGTCATCCATGGGGTTTGATTAGTGTCATTCCATTTGTTACAATTGGTTCCACAAGAGAAGGGATTGGAGATGGTTTCCTAGTTCCCTTGTTCATCCTTGGGCGAATTCAAAGATGAAAGTGGCACAAGAGAAGTTTCTAGAAGATTCCATGAGCAACCAACTAACAAATTGTCTTGGAAATTTGTCTATCCTCTTCCATCGCACCCTATAGAAGGCGTAAACAGTATGCATCACACCCTGGCGGTGTACCACTCAGTATGCATCACACTTTGTCAATGGAGCAGTCAGTATGGTTCAATTTAGGCAATTACTGGATGGTTTCTCAGATGGAACTTTTGGGGAATGATGTATTTAGATGACTATGTTCCTTTAGGGTATGAGACAACTATTTTAGGGGTTGATGAGCCCTAATACATTGACATATAAGTTTATGGTTGATATGCCCAAATATGTCTATAACAAGCCTACATGAGTTGCTGGTCGGCTTGATAATTATTCCATAATCAAAATAAATTCCTATCTCCATAAACACTTATTGAAATCAGATGAACTTTAGATCAATCCTGCACCTCTCAATGAGAGGAATCTAATAGCAATATTATCAACCATGAATAAGATGACCCACATGGAGTTTATCCCTAGTTTCCAATTTTAACACTCCCTCTCAACTAGGGAGAACTCCATCTACAATCTGTCTGTCGGTCGCTATTATTCATCCATCAAATGCACTGCCCTGTACAACTTGACCCTTGCCCTGCTCTGCTTTGTTCTGTTCTGCCCTGTATTGATCTACACTTCTCTGCTTTGCTTTGCTTTGTCCGAAGTATGAAGAAGAAGAAATAATCTAGGATGTGTCATACTGACTCAAAGTCAGTCTCAGAGTGTGTACCATTGGTCCTAGACCAGTCCTCAACCGACTCGAAGTCAGCGTCATAGTGGGTACAACTCCTACCACTGGTCCCAGACTAGTATCATCCTCCACTGACTCAAATTCAGTCTCAGAGTGTGTATCACTGGTCCCAGACCAGTCTGAACCGACCCAAAGTCAGCGTCATAGTGGGTACCACTCCTACTACTGGTCCCAGACCAATATCATTAGTCTCCGAGTGTGTACTACTAGTCCCAGACCAGTCTCAACTGACCCGAAGTTAGCGTCATAGTATGTACCACTCTCACTGGTCCCAGACCAGTCCTCCATTGATCCGAAGTCAGTCTCAGAGTATGTACCACTAGTCCCAGACTAGTCTTAACCGACCCAAAGTCAGCGTCATAGTGGGTACAACTCCCACTGGTCCTAGACCAGTCCTCCACTGACCCAAAGTTAGTCTTAGAGTATGTACCACTGGTCCTAAACCAATCTCAATAGACCCGAAGTCAGCGTCATAGTGGGTACAACTCCTACAACTGGTCCCAAACCAGTATCATTGATCCTAGATCAATGAAGGTCATCTTAGCATAGGGAGTATGGTAGATACAACGATGCATCCATTGGTACTACTATGGTCCCAATCCTCATTTCCCTACTCATTGATCAGATGAGAGGTACTTCCCATGAGTCCCCGACTGCATGGGTAGGATGCCTCGACAGGAGAACTTAATCAATCTTGTCCTCACAAGAGAACTAATCATCCTACTACACAACCGCCATGGAGAACACATCATCCAGGCCTCATAGGAGAACTAATCATCCTGCCACACAATCGTCATGGAGAATACATCATCCTGACTTCACATTATAACTAATCATCCTGCTACATAATCATCATGGAGAACACATCATCCAGACATCATAGGAGACTGATCATCTTGTTACATAGTTGCCACAGGGTGTCACAGGGAAAGTTTTGATTCTTTTACCCTATACACGTACACCACTAGGGGATGGTGAGTCACCCTGTGGTCATATGTCGCTCCAAGAAGTACCCCTACCCCCACGCCCCCCCCCCCCCACCCGGAGCTTCAAGAGCTTCATACATCATACAAGACCCTCATCAGAGGGTTTCTGAACGACACTAGTCGTTCTCGAAAAGTCAAAAAAATTGACCTTTCCTAGGGGCTTTGTCAGAATGTTAGCGACCTGTTCATTTGTACCAATATGTTGGAGCCTTATAGCTCCCCGTTGAACCATATTTTGAATATAATGGTACTTGATATCGATATGCTTGGAGCGATCATGAAATACGGGATTGTCTGATAAACGAATCCCACTTTGGTTATCACACAGGATCATAGTGGTATCCAATGTAAATCCAAATAGCTCGCTGAAGAGCTTTCGTAACTAGACTGCCTCACAGGTGGCCATGCTAGCAGTAATATACTCTGGCTTGGCGGTGCTCAAAGTCACTGACTTCTGCTTCTTGCTCATCCAGGATATCGAAGTAGATCCCAAGGAGAAACAACACCCAGAAGTGCTCTTAGAATCCACCACATTGCTTGCCCAATCAACATCAGTGTATCCAAGTAGTCTCACATTTCTAGCAGTGTATCTTAATCCATGAGTGATTGTGCCACGAAGATCTCTCAGTAGATTCTTGGCACCAATCCAATGTGAGTGACGAGGCTCAACCATATGTTGGCTCAAAGTGTTGACTGCAAAGCATGTATCTGGATGGGAGTTCACCAAGAACATCAATGCTCCGATGAGATGTCAATACTCAGTAGCATTTCGTAAAATGGGTTCGGTAGCATTACTGCTTAACTTTTTAAAGTTAAGCTCCATCGGGGTAGTTACGGGCTTGCAGTCCATCATGCCGAATCTTTTCAGTATCTTCACCACATATTTTCCTTGAGATAGGAAAATTTCCCCTGGCTTCTACCAAACTTCAATTCCTAGGAAATAGTGCATCAATCCTAGGTCTTTAATTTCAAATTCAGAAGCCAACTCCCTCTTACATTTGTGAATGAGAGGTTCTGCACCTGTTAGAAAGAGGTCATTCACATATAGCACCAGTATGAGAGGTTTGTTATCTTCAACCTTAAAGTAAAGTTTAGGATCGGTTTCACTCCTAGTGAATCCCAACTTCATCAAGTAGCTATCGATCCTCTCATGCTCGAGGTGCTTGCTTCAGCCCATAGAGAGCCTTCTTCAACCTGCATACATGAAATTTTCTATCATAAATCTCAAATCCTTCGGGTTGCTCCACGTACACCTCTTCTTAGATCGAACCATGCAAGAACGCAGTCTTGACATCCATCTGATGTAGGTTCCATCCTTGTGAAGCTGCAAGGGCTATGATCGAGAAGATGGTGGTATATCTGGCAATTGGTGCAAATATCTCGTCATACTTTTTTTCTTTTGGTTCCCTGGTGTTAGCTTCTTCAGAGCTCCTCACTGTAGGAAGATTGTTCACCTTGATGAGGGCCATATCTTCGTCAAAGGTGACATCATGACTAATCATGACTTTCCTTTGACTGACTACATAGATTCTATAGCCCTTGGTATTTTAACCATAGCCCACGAAGATTCCTTTCTTTCTAGATGCACCCAATTTATTCCTTTTCTCTTTCGGCACATGAAAATATATAGGGCTTCCAAAAATTCTAAAATGAGATACGCCAAGTTTCTTACCAGTGAACATTTCTTCAAGAGTCTATGGTGTAGTAGTCTCCCTCTTAATGCCAACCTCTTTACAAAAGTCACAAAACTTGTTAGTTTCATATTCAGTCCCATTATCAGTGCTTAAGATCTTGATCTTCTTTTCGGTTTGATTCTCGATCAAGGCTTTAAAGTGTCGAAACCAAGAGAACACTTCATGCTTCTTTTTCAAGAAGTATATCCAAGTCTTTCGAGAATAGTCATATGTAAAAGTAAGGTAATATGAATATCCTCCCAAGGAGTTCACAGGCATCATACCAAATATGTCTGAGTGAACCAACTGTAATATATCGAAGGTATTGCTTTTGCTTGAGGGGAATGGTCCCCTTTTGAGCTTTCCTTCGGCACATCCTAGACATACACCTTCTTTCTCTACTCAAAATTCGGGCATCCCTATCACCATTTGTCTTACATCGGGTAGAGCTTTATAATGAAGGTGGGAAAACCTCTGTTGCCAAAGTTTGGGCTGAAGAGATGTGTCACAAGACATGACACCTAGTGGACTTCCACTGACCTGATATAATGAATCAACTCGAAACCTAAGAGTAAAGGCATCTTTAGCTTTAAATAAACTCACCTGTCTATTGTAGATTTCCTTGGATGTGTTCAGGTCAGAAACATAGGCCACCAAGCGCTTGTCGATAGAGTGTCGGATGATCTTCTTTGTTTTGACTTCACTGGTTTTCCATTTGTTCCTGGTAGCAACGGGTGCATTTGATGGAGGCTCAACAATATGCCTCTGACATGGTCCAACACTCCTTGATCTTCTAAGGTTAGATCCAGAGATATCTTCCATTCGTGAGAGTCAGACTTCTCACAGAGCTTGCCTTCGGCAGGGAAGAGTGTTGAGGAACCCATAGTTCTTTTAGGATAGCCTTGCCAATCTTCTCTTCAGTGATTGCTCTTGCTCATGCTCGGGCTTTGTCTTCACTTCACCTCTGATAACATGTTAAGTTATGGTATGTTCTATGCTTAGAGTAGTTTACTTCTTTTTATTATTATTATCCATATATTGGAAATCACCTGTACAGTAAGTAAAGTGCAGATAGAACATTAAACGATTAACAGAAAACAAGCCAAGACAAGAGACACAAGATCTGGCGGCTAGCCAGGGACAAACCCCAATATGGGGAAACCCTTTGATCAAATCTTCCTTTATCTTCAATAATTCAATAGAGAGAAATAATACATAAATCTGTTTTACATCAGTAGCAACAAACCCTAGATCAACGACATCAGTGCCATCAGTCAATATCTATCAGATCATCTAGATTAGCGACATCAGGTGCATCAGTCCATATCTATCAGATCATCTAGATCAACGACATCATTCAATATCTGTCAGATCATCTAGATCAATGGTATCAACAACATCAGTCAATATCTATAAGATCATTTAGATCAATGACATCAGCAGCATCAGTCAATATCTATCATATCATCTAGATCAACGACATCAATGACGTCAGTCAATATCTGTCAGATCAGCGACATCAGTCAATATCTGTCAAATCATCTAGATCATCGACATCGGTGGCATGAGTCAATATTTGTCAGATCATATAGATCTACGGCATCAACATCATCGACATCACTGGCATCAGCATCATTAGCATCACTGGCATCAGCAGCATCATCGCCATCACCGTCATCAACATCATTTGCATCACCGACATCAACATCATCTTCGGCATCACCGACATCAGCATCATCGACATCAGCAACATCACTAGCATCATCATCATCGGCATCACCAGTATCATCATCATCGGCATCACCGACATCAACATCATCAGCATCACTGGCATCAACGGCATCTCCGACATCACCGACATCAGCATCATCGACATTAGTAGCGTCCTTCCTTCCACACGTGCGAGAGAAGAGTCCCTTTTTGCGCAATAGGAGAAGAGCCTCTTTTCTGCGCATGAGAGAAAGAGAGATGTGATGAGATGTGTGTGTCCAAATGAGGAAAATACCTCCTATATTTATACAAAATTGATGATAATTGAATAGATGCGATTGTTGGGCTTCTGAGCCTACATGAGTTGCTCGTAGGCTTGATAATTAATCCATAATCAAAATAAATTCATATCTCCATACATACTTATCGGAATTGAATGATCTTTAGATCAATCCTACACCTCTCGATGAGAGGAATCTAATAAAAATATTATCAGCCATGAATAAGATGACCCACATGGAGTTTGGACCTAGTTTCCAATTTTAACAATAATAGATTGTCATATGATCAAGAAGGACAATAACAAAAGAGGAAGAGAAGAAGCCCATATCACTGAAGAAGTGGAGGAAGCTGAAAAGAAGAAATCCAAGAATGAGGAAGTAAGATATCTCTATTATGATTGAGATAGTATTCCTCACATAATTTCTTTCAAGTTCCTAAGTCTTTTGTTATAAGATATAGCTATAATGATTCACTGAGAAAAATAATGGGATGCATTAAGGCATCATATAAGCATTGAAAACAAGAGTTCGGGACATCATCATAGAGAAGCATGAAAGGTGGTTGTAATATATAGTAGTCAACAATGAAGGATATAGCTCTTGGAAACCTCATTGGAAACATAAGTGGCACTTAAGGAAAAGAAAAAGGTCATATTGGTCAAATCTCATCATATATCAGTCAAAAGCAAACATCTGCTAGATGGGAATACTCTAGATCCTCAATATTCTCTGATGGAATCTTCATTGAAAGGTTCATGGATCAAGAGAGGAAGCAAGATGTTCATCAAGAATTCCAAACTTGTGGAATTCTTGGGATGATGGTTTGATGACATAAAACAAGCAGAGCAAGGGATTGAAGATTTTGCAATCAAGGGAGTTGCTACGGGAAGATGGGATGACCCAAAGGAAAAAGAAGGTATGTATGCTTACATTCGATATTGCAGATTTATGTCATATTGTTGCATGTAACATGGTTCAATGCTCTATCTTGAGAGCATAATTAAGAGGAAGGATCTCCTCCCTCTAAGGAATGCAGGAGTGCATGGGTCACACATTCACTAGATGAAATCAACATAATTGTCCTCATATGATGTATGACGTGGTTAACATTAATTGGAAGAACTCTGATTGGAAGTTCCTGAGAATGAAATGTGTGAAGAAAGAAAGGAAGAGATCATGGTATATGCAACCATTGAAAAAGGAAATCAACATTCATAGACCAAGAATATTTGAATACGATATCTCCATGAATGATATGAAGATTCTAATCGAATCTGGAAAAAGAAAGAGACCCTTGACAATATATATCTTTGGGAGATGTGTCGATGTGTATGCAAGATGCCGATGAAAACTAGAAGATGTCATGATGACATACCATCACAAAGGTAGTTTTTATTTAAGTGTTCATTTCTTATTTTTAAACAAATATCTGGATGGGCTTATGCAGGATTTCCAATATAAGATCTATGGATATCTTCTAGCACCGATGGCTATGTATGATTCGAATTGGATCCTAAAACTCTCTAAGTTTTCATGACTGTTTCAAATTATGCTAAAGGATTCAAGTCCTAGAAAAGATCGAAGCAATCAGAAGGAATCCTCATAACAATTGCATTCGTGGCCAGAGTGGAGCAACGAGGATCCTCAGTCAAGTGTGCAGACCATTGGCCCATGGTAAAGCGCAATGGTACAAAAATGGCAAAACCATAGGCTAATTCAGGAAACAGAGGTGGATTTTGATATGCGATTAGCACTAACCGCGTATCGCAGGGCGTCCCCCTCAGTGAAGGAAAGCCTTGAAGCGCCCGGACCCAAAATCGCTATAAAATTAGAAAAAGTAACCGTTTCGGTTCCGTAGCACGGGATTCCCCAAACCAACAAGATATCGGAAGGCTTTGAGGCGGTAAGAAGTTTTGACTGAGTCTCGCTCGATTCCACACATCAACGACACGCGTCCAGTGGATGAGAGAGAAAGCCACCCGCATTAGATGGGTAAACATCGTACGACTTGTCCACCCGATATGAAGGACGATCGTAGGATCTGGGGGGTCCAGATCGACAACGGAGATATGTCCCAATGGCTGACTAGATTTGACAGGTCAAAAAGTAGGATGACAGGGATTTGACGTCTGACGTGGATGATGAGTTGGCAAACGATTCGTGTTCGCGAGTGATCTTGAAGCAAACAGATTTGACGACCATTCGAGTATGATTTAGGGAATCTGACACCTAGTTCGTTAGTAAACAGGTGGCCACCTCCCTGCGAGGCGTTACCGGTGATGATGATGCAGAGCAGAGGAATTCGAACAGATAGAGGAAAGAAAACCAGAAGGCCAGGAAGCGGAAATGAATAGTCAAATGAACAGACTGGCTTTAAAGCCATAAACTAACAGAAGTAGAGGAGAGCATACAGAGGGCAGCATACAAAGAAGCAAAAGACAGAGAGTAGAAGCCGAGCTGACCTGAAGGCAACATCGAGCTAGACAAAGCCAGAGAGAGTTAGAGAGTCTGTGTACTCCATTAAAGGCTTGAGAGGTTCAAGCAAACTCCTTGGCATAGGCCTGTCATACTATTGTGACCCTCAGAGGTCAAGTTTTAGTAAGTAGAGTCTTTTCACTCCATTCCTACTAACTCCATTCTGTTTAGTGAGTCTCAAATCGAGCTCACTGTTGTAAAACTCTGCTTGAAAACATAATAGAGAGACCACCACTGAAAGGTTGGACCAGGAGACGTAGCCCAAGAGCATTGGGTGAACTCCTTATTAAACTTGTTTTGTTTACATGTTTGACTCTTATGTTTTCTCTGTTTGCCTCAGTGTCTATGTATTCTAGCAATCTTATCGATCTGTTGCATAAGTAACATAGGCACATCCATGCACATGAGTCTGTAATACCTTTCATTCTTTATCCTGGATAAATTCCAAATCAAGTGGTACCAGAGCTCTAGGTTACTAAGATTAGACAAGCTTGTGCTGGATCTTGTTGTTGAATGCTAACTAGATCAAAGCTTAATTTAGGAGAAGGAGAATTGGCTGAAACTAGCTCGGAAATTGGAAGAGTCTATTCTAAGAGGAAAATGTCAGGAGAAAATCCCTTGGAATCAGATCCCTAGTTCATGGATAGTTTTATGACCCTGAAATCCATGGTGGAGGAAATGTATAGGGACTATAAGAAACATAGAGATGAAGATTCATCAAGCTCCAAACAAGATAAAGGAGTAGAAGAATCTCTCCTCCATGACCACTCCAAAGGTAAAGGGAAAGAATAGAAATTTCTCATACCTCCTCATAGCTCTGAAAATAAAAAGAAGACATCTTTGATTAAATTAGATGTTAAATTTGATTTACCAATATATGATGGAGAGTTGAATGCAGAGAAGCTGGATAATTGGATCAGACAGATTGATGTTTATTGTAGAGTGCAGAGTATTGACTCAGACAAGAGTAAGATTCAACTAGCTAGCCTACGCCTTGGAGGCACTGCCTTGGTATGGTGGGAAGGTAGACACAAGCTGACATGAAGAAACATGCTAGATTCTTTCTGTCTTGAGTGAATTTGTTTTTGCAATTAAAAAGCAATTCTATCCACTAGCCTACACACATCAATCCATGATGAGCTGGCAAACTCTTCGACAACTAAAGGGGCAAAGTGTGCAAGGTTATACCTAAGAATTTAGGAAAAGAGCCTTGATTCAAGGAATTTCTTTAGACTCACCTGACACTCTATTGAAGTATATAGGTGGTCTACATAGCTACATGAGGCACATTATCCTCATGTTTAATCCCACTAGTATAGATGAAGTATCTGTTCAGGGTAAGCATCTCGAAGCGAGAGGTAAGAATGGGAACCCAGAAGTTGGGGTATCATCCAAACCCACTACAAAAAAAAATAAGGAGAAAAGAAAACAGAAATGGAAAGAGAGGCAGACAAGCATTGTACAGAAAAAAACAAGTCTTCATGCACTCATTGTAAGAAGGATGGGCATGATGATGAACACTGCTAGATTTTGCATCTGGAGCTGAAACCTAAGAAGTTCAAGGGAAAGAAGAAGAAGACTGTTGCATCTATTCAAAAGGATTTAGGGTCAGAAAATCGCAGCCACAGGTATAAAAGGTAAAAATTCTTAAGCATCTACTAGTAATTCTACACAATCTACTTATAATTAAGAAAATGAGAGAAAAAGACGTGAGTTTTTTCATATTCGAGTTATTTCCTATCATCAAAAGATTGATACTTTGTTTGATAGCGGCTCACAAGTAAATTTAATTTCTGAAGCAATTGTAAAAAAGTTGGGATTACTAATAACACCTCACAAGAAACCATATCCATTAGGTTGGCTATGTGATAAAGCAAATCTACAAGTGACTAGACAATGTAAACTTAAGTTTTCTTTTGGGTCAGCATTTATAGATGAGGTTGAGTTAGATATAGTTCCTTTGGATATATGTGGAATTGTTTTAGGAAATCCTTACTTGTATGATAGAAAAGCTATTTTCTATAGAGCCCTGAACAAGTATCTACTTGTTAAAGATGGAATCGAATATATTGTAAGAGCTCATAAGCTCAAGAACAATTATACTCTCATCAAATCAGGGCAGATGAAACGAATTATAAATTCATGCAAACAATTTTTACTGATGGTTGTAAAGGAAAAGAAATCTGATAAAACCAATGTATTTGAGGACTGTGATGCTAAACAACAAGCTGATCTAGAAAAAGTTATTTTAGAATATGATGTATTGTTTCAAGAACCTAAAGGTCTGCCACCTAAAAAGGAAATAGTGCATGATATTAATTTGCAGCAAGATGCTCCATTGCCTAACATCAGAATGTATAGGTTGTCCGCTTTATAGAATGCAGAAATCAAGAAGCAGGTACAAGAGCTACTCGAGAGAGGGTTCATCAGACCTAGTACATCACCATGTGGGTCTCCAATTGTTTTGCTGAATAAGAAAGATGGCTCGTGGAGAATGTGCATTGATTACTGAGCACTAAATATGATAACAATAAAAAATCGTTATCCCCTTCCTCGCATAGATGATCTATTAGATCAGTTGAAAGAGGCTGTTTATTTTTCCAAATTAAACTTGCATAGTAGCTATCATCAAGTCAGAGTTGCAGAGCAAGATGCATGGAAAACTGCTTTCAAAACAAAGCAGGGATTATATGAGTGGCTGGTTATGCCTTTTGGCTTAACTAATGCTCCTGCTACTTTCATGAGAGTAATGAATTATGTACTTAGACCTTTTATTGATGATTTTGTTATTGTATATCTAAATGACATTCTTATATTTAGCAAAATGTGGGAAGAACATTTAAAGCATGTTAAGCAGACACTGGATGTTTTGAAAAGAGAAGAACTTTATGTTAAACTCTCAAAATGTGAATTTGGAAAAACATCTTTGAATTATTTGGGACATATAGTAGGGGGTGGTGAATTGAAGATAGATCCCTCCAAGGTTGCAGTCATTGTACTGCCCTAAACCCAAATATGCTACAGAAGTTAGAAGCTTCTTAGGAGCAACACAATATTGGAGAAAGTTTATTTCTAACTTTTCCTTAATTGCAGCTCCCTTACATGCTTTAACAGGTTTGAAACAAGGTGGTTTCAGTGGGGAGGCAAACACAGAAAGCCTTCAACACTGAAAAAAAGATTAGTACAACACCAGTACTACTGCACTGCCCGATCTTCAAAGACCATTTGAGATTGAAAATAGATGCCATAAAATTAGCCATGGGAGTAGTGTTGATGTAAGCACAATAACCCATATGTTATCAATTTTGAGACATTTAATTCTGCAGTAGTTAACTATCCTACATATGATAAAGAATTGTATGCATTAGTACAAAGTGTGAAAAAGTGGAAACATTACTTAATGGGCAAAGAGACAGTTATACATACTGATCATCAACCGCTTCAATATCTACACTCCCAAACTAAGTTGTAGCAATCAAGACACTATAGATGGATGGGTTTTCTACAACAGTTTCATTTAATCATCGGATATAAAAAGGGCATACACAATAAAGTTGTAGATATGTTATCTAGACCAATTATAAATGCATCTATTATACTTAAGCATAATTCAGTATTGCATGAAAGCTACATTGAACAATATGGTCAAGATATAGATTTTAAAGATGTATATGCAACTTTGAGTCAAGGCAAAAAGGTAAAAGAATTGGATTATCATATTAAGGACCAACTCTTGTATCATTGTGGGAAGCTATGCACTCCACAAACTGAAAGAGTAAAGATAATTCGAGAAGCACACACTTCTCTAATATCAGGTCACTTTGGTGTAAGTAAAACAGTTGCGTAGTCGAAAAGATTTTGTTATTGGCCAAAAATGAATGAGACAGTTTCTAGATATGTAAGAGTGTGTACCATGTGTGCTAAAAGCAAGCCCAACAATAGAGAACTAGGCTTGTACACTCCACTACCAGTTCCTTCTCATCCTTGGGAAAGTGTTTCCATGGATTTTGTTGGAGAACTGCCTAAATCTAGGAAAGGTCATGACTATTTATATGTTGTTGTGGATAGGTTCAACAAAATGTGTATTTTAATACCTTGTAACAAACAAATTACAGCTAAACAAACTGCAAGTTGTTCTTTCAGCATGTATGGGTTCATTTTGGATTACCCACTTCCCTAATATTTGATCGAGATACCTGATTTGTTGGGAAATTTTGGTCAAGTTTGTGGGAATTGATGGACACCAGGTTGAAGAAAAGCACAACTTTTCATCCGCAAACAGATGGTCAAACAAAAGTGGTCAACAAGACAGTGATCCAGTTGCTCAGAGGCTATTGCAGCAAGCATCCCAAACTTTGGGATGAACATTTATGTTATGTGCAACATGCTTACAACCGAGATAAACATTATTCTACACAGAGATCTCCTCTTCAGACCTGTTTTGGTTTCACACCAAGGTCTCCCTTGAATTTTGTCTTTGGTAAAGACATAGCAGTTGCTGGACACAATGATGTGGACAAGGCAACCAAGTTCATTGAACAAATCCAAGAGATTCACCAGGCAGTACAAGAACAACTGGAAAAGAGCCAAGCCAAGTATAAGGCAAGGCATGACAAGCATCACATGGAGCATAGTTTCCAAGTTGGTGTTCAAGTCTCGCTATATATCAGCAAAGACCGAATGCAAGGAGAAGGTAAGAAGCTGAAGCCAATAAGGTATGGACCTTTCAAGATACTTGAGAAAATTGGTGAGAATGATTTTCTCCTTGATATACCAGCTTACATACATATCTACTCAGTTGTTAATGCAGACAACTTGAGACTATTTGAACCTTCATTAATTGAAGATCTCGAAGAGCAGAGTCAATTGCCTCCTATTGATGATCTGTTACCTAAATATCTTAATGAGTTGCAGGAAGATACAGTTCTGGATAGGAAGGTAAGAACTACACACAGAGGGGATGTTGAGTACCTCAGGATCAGACTCAAAGGTTCAAAGCCAAGCTATACAAAATGGATAGAAATTGAGCAAGCGAGGAATCAATACCCTCACTTGATTGACGCTTGAAAGAAAACCAACTTTTGGTGGTCCAAAAGATTTTTCAGTGGGAAGGCCGTGATCCGAATTGGATCCTAAAACTCTGTAAGTTTTCATGACTGTTTCAAATTATGCTAAAAGATTCAAGTCCTAGAAAAGATCGAAGCTATCAGAAGGAATCCTCATAACAATTACAGTTGTGGCCAGAATGGAGCAACGAGGACCCTCGGTCAAGCGCGTAGACCGTTGGCCCATGGTAAAGCACAATGGCACAAAATTGGCATAATCGGAGGCTAATTCAGGAAACAAAGGTGGATTCTAATACACGATCAGCGCTAATTGCGTATCGCAGGGCGTCCCCCTCAGTGAAGGAAAGCCCCGAAGCGCCGGGACCTGAAATCGCTATAAAATTCAGAAAAGTAACTGTTTCGGTTCTGTAGCATGGGATTACCCAAACCAGCAGGATATCGGAAGGCTTTGAGGCAGTAAGCAGTTTTGACTAATTCCTGCCCGATGCCACACATTGAGCGAGACGCTTCCAGCGGATGAGAGAGAAAATCGCCCGCATCGGATGGGTAAATACCGTGCGACTTATCCACCCAATATGAAGGATGACTGTAGGATCTAGGGGGTCCAGATTGATGGCAGAGATATGTTCAAATGGCTAACCGAATTTGACAGGTCAAAAATCAGATGGCAGGGATTTGACGTCCGACGTGGATGATGGGTTGGCAAATGATTCGTGTTTGCGGGCGATCTTGAAGCAAACAAATTTAACGACCATTCAAGTATGATTCAGGGAATCTGACACCCAGTTCGATAGTAAACAGGTGGCCACCTCCTTGCGAGGCATTACCTGGTGATGATGACACAGAGCAGAGGAATTCGAATGGACAGAGGAAAGGAAACCAGAAGGCTAGGAAGCGAAAACGAATAGTCAAAAGAACAGACTGGATTTAAAGCCATAAACTGACAGAAGTAGAGGATATCATACAGAGGGAAACATACAGAGAAGCAACACACAAAGAGTAGAAGCTGAGATGACCTAAAGAAAACATCGACCCAGATAGAGCCAAAGAGAGTTAGAGAGTTTGTGTACTCCATTGAAGGCTTGAGAGGTTCAAGTAAACTCCTCGGCATAGGCCTGTCATACTACTGTGACCCTCAGGGGTTGAGTTTCAGTAAGGAGAGTCTGTGCACTCCATTCCTATTGACTCCATTGTTGTAAAAATCTGCTTGAAAACATAATAGAGAGGCCACCACTGAAAGGCTAGACCAGGAGACATAGCCCAAGAGCATTGGGTGAACTCCTTCTTAAACTTGTTTTGTTTACATGTTTGACTCTTATGTTTTCTCTATTTGCCTTAGTGTCTATGTATTCTAGCAATATTATCAATCCATTGCATAAGTAACATAGGCACATCCATGCACATGAGTCTGTAATACCTTTCATTCTTTATCCTGGATAAATTCCTGATCAATGTAGTAGGATGAAATATCCTTAAGGAGATATGGCACGAAGAAGGCAAAATGGCGTGAAGGAAGGCCATATATGATCTGATGGATCAATTTCCGATGATGACATGAATAATTCATGGATGGAAGTGATGGATGGTTTGTGCCCTACAAAGAAGTCCCAAAACATGAAGACTCTTGAATAATGAAAAGAAGTTCATGACATTGTGAAGAGGAGTTCTTGAAGCAACTGATTGTCCCATCATCTCCACCCGAGGAGGTATTGAAGGTCCCTAATTAAGAGGGAGCCCAGAAACAAGTTTATTACTTGGAAGAAACTTGGAAGCAAAAATTCCTAATTCAAGAGGGAGCTTATGCACATTCCTTCTGTAGGAATGAGTACATTCCTTTATTGGAATATATGTGTCCTCCCTATTTAAGAGGGAGAGATAGACACATCATTCTTGTCTTCACTTGGGAAGACAAAATGGAGGATTGGGTAAACATCTGACATCTGATGCTCTTTGAGGATGTGTTAGGGAATCTAAGATAAGAGTAGTCATAGAGGACCAATATGCTTTGAGGACTGGGAATCCAAGATAAGAATAGTCATGGTGGAACACACCATGAGAACCCGAGTGGGGTATGTTCCAAGAGAGACAATGATGAGGGTGTTTACACATCATTGATCTCGCCAGCATTGTGCTATGATCTTATGGAGAGATAGAGTTTTTATTCAAGGCCTTGCTATGTGACAATGCTGGTTTATATGATGCTATACAAAGGGGTTACCAATCTGACTCTTCTTATGACAAATTCTTTAGATCGAGAATGACCAAGCACCATTATGAATACCTACCTAGTTAAGAGGGAGTATTGAAAAGTGTAAATAGGTTCAGTCTTCATAATGACATGTGTAATTGTGATTTACATAATTGATGAAAAGAAGAAAAATAAAATTATTATTGTAATGCTTGTCTCATGGGTTTCATGAGCAAGGATTTTTATTTTTAGTAATGGCTCCTATTGTGAGACTTTTGGATTTTTCATCTAGTCATAAAAGTCAATTTGAGTCAATGTCATGTATGAAGGACCCTTCTTGGGCATGTTACTTGTATGAGTCATTAAATAAGTATGAAAGCCCTCCAAGACAAGCACAAGACCTCTCCTTAGAGTCGACTACAAGATGGAGTAAATAATCTACACAAAGAGACTTGTCATCTCACCCTCTCTCAAGCCGACTTATTATAGTATCCAACCACTATAAATAGGTCATCTCAACATCATTTCAGGCGGAGTTTTTTGGTCAAGGTCTGAAGTAAGAGAAGTGCGAAAAAGTCAAAGTAGACATCCTCATAGCCAGCGTGAAGAAAGAAGGAAGAGAGAAGTTTTTCTTGGGTATATTTAGGGCTAAAATATACTCTACACGTGTAAGAATATGATGTCACCTATTGCTGACATGGCCGAGATATTTCAATTATCATAAGAAGGCAGATTTGAGAAAAGATCAAGTGTATCCTCAAGTCGAACTGAGGAAGGAGATTCTCCACTTTAAGCGAAGAAGATTTAAGGTCAAATATCATATGCTAAGGTTTCTAAAATAGGGCCAAAATAAAGTGTAGGCTTGAAGTAGAAGGAAACCAAAGTTGAAGGGTAGCCGAGAAGGAGGAAAGAGCAGAACTTTTACTAGTGTTGACTTGGGCATGAAAGAAAAGAAGTGGAAGGGAACTCATGTCTTGGTCTTGGAGTGGAAAATAGGTCAAGGGTCTTGGTCTTGGTATTCATCAATTGGAATCTCTATAAGAAGAAGAATTTGTTTGGGTTTTCCTCTCAAGTGAGAGAGGTTTTGGCCCTAGCTGATAACCTATATTATGTGTCTATTGTCTCTTTATGGTTTATGCATTGGTAGCTGTTTGATGAAAAATAACATTATACTAAAATAAGTAAAAGAAGATCATAATATAAGAAGTAAAAAGCATTCACAAGTAGTTATCCTTGACTCTATAGTATATTAGCTTTTCTCTTCACCTATCTTTTATTTGGGTGAGAAAATATCAATTTTACATTTTTAATCTTCTTTAGGGATATCTTTGTTGTCACGATTTTCTTCAAACTCATTATGATTATTTCCTTCAACATTTTATTTTTACTTTAATTGTCCTAATCTTTTACTATATTGATCCTCCATTACTACATTGGTGTCAATTCTGGTATTCATTACATTTATTCTAAAGGATGAAAATATTGTCTCTTTGGGTTCCGTGACAATAAAGAGTGATCTTCATTATAATATATATATAATATATATATATATATAATAATAATATATATATATATATATATATATATATATATATATATATAATATATATATATATAATAATATAATATATATAAATATAATATATGAGACATGGTTTGCATTTTTCACACACATGTAAAATAATTCCTATATTTGGGTGGAACCCAAGTGAATAATAATTGTATACAACTAGTACTGAGAGAAATAGGAGTCTTGATGCTTCGACAGTGTGGTATATTGATGGATTTCAATGTATTTTGTTCTCTTCATATCACGTGATTCTTGTTAACTTCAGATTTGTTTATATTGATTAGGAGAGCATTAAAAGGTTTGAAATTTTGGATTTAGGTAATATGAGATGAAGGATTTTGACACATCTAGTGATTTTATCTTAAGCTTGGAGCCAACAACTCAAAGCCTCCTTGTCATTGTAGAGACTTGTCTATGAATGCCAATGTTAATATTGCCCTAGACTATCAAACACATATCAACAAGAGGAGCATGTGATGTGGCTTGCAAATAGAATTCAAAAATACCGTTCATTTAGTAATCACCCATCCTATTACATATGCAGATCAATTCAATGTAAAATTATTGGGAATTTTCTCATTTCTTAAAGTTGTTTATATTATTATTTGTCTAATCTAATCATGAGCATTTGGAATGTCAAAGTCAAATTCTATTTCCCTTGAATTTGCTTCTAAAGAGTGTGTTACTTGGGCATTCCTTATTGATATAAAGCTTCAAACTGGTTGGTGTGTTAGTCATCATGCTTAAGTATTTCTAACCACCATCATGCTCGATGTCAAATTTTTGAAAAAATATGTGTGGGGACACTATGGATGAAGTGCATTTGCTAGAAATTTAGGCCTTTGATTTTTATTTATTTATTAGATAATGAGCCTTGGTTAGGTTCCACATGTTACCCTTTGCACATACCATGAATACACTAATCATGTGGTGGAAAAAAATATACCCTGTGATTGTTGTACAAACCCTTGGCTCTTGTTTAAAGCATCAAAATTCTTAAAACCAAGGACAATCCCTCCATGCTACATTCGTGGATGTTGTTAGAACTTTGTAGTTTTCTTAGGCCAAGGAGGAAAATTGCAGAGGTAACCACAAACCTCTTTTGGACTAGAATCTAGCCCTTCTAGCCTAGAGAGGGTTCTCTTTATCTGAAATTTCAATCACAGCTTTAGGTTCTAGGTTAGTTATGAAGATCAAAAGATAGGTTTTAAAATTGTGGTTGTAGGATGAAGGAGAGGCCCATTAGGCATGGAGTCATAACGATTTTCAGCAATCAATCACAAATATACATAAACAACTTAAAATAGGGTGAGGTAGGCAAACTCTTGGATCTTACAAAGTTGTTGTTGGGTTGTGTTATATTCTTTCCACGATTAACCTACGTAGTGAACCGGGGGGTTAGAGGGGGGGCAGAGCCCCCTCTTCGTTGCGCAGTGGGGGTGGCAGCCCCCCTCTACGGGGTCCGAGGCAGTGCCCCGGGAATTTTTTTTTTTTTGGACCCTATATTAGGTTGGGCGAACCTACCTATGGTTTTCGGTCCATGGTATTGGATACTTCGGCATGTATAAATATGTATCGTAACATTGAAAGGAACTTAATCAAAATCAAGCTGGTAGTCCTCGTTTCGGGATCCAATGGGAAATCTATGTGTATATGTGTTTTATGTGTTATGCTCTCGCATTTTTATTTTTCTTGTGATTTAGAATTCGTATGCAGGTAATTTCTGTATGGGATTAAAACCTACATTTGGTATCAGAGCTGTTTTGGCTTCAAGGGGACGCCTTTATTGCTGAGGGGTTTTGCTCGGGCCTGTGGTAGACCCTGTTCAGTGGGAGATCTGCGAGATCGATTCTGGTGGTGAAAGAAGATGGCGAGCAGCGGAAAGCTAGAGATTGAGAAGTTCAATGGTCAGAGTTTTGAGTTGTGGAAACTCAAGATGGAGGATCTGTTGGTGGATAAAGATCAGTGGATCGCGGTAGAACCAGGTACTAAACCAACGGGAGTGACCGATGAAGAATGGAAGAAGTTGGATCGGAAGGCAAAGAGCACAATACGATTGTGTGTCTCAGATTCAGTATTGCTGAATGTATCAGGGGAAGCTACGGCGAAGGCTTTGTGGGACAAGTTAGGGACTTTGTACCAATCTAAGTCTCTGGTGAATAAGCTATTCCTACGGAAAAATCTGTATAACCTGAGGATGAAAGATGGAGACTCGATGACAGAGCATATAAATGCGTTTAATACTGTGGTAAGTCAGTTATCATCTATTGATATTAAAATTTCAGATGAAGATAAGTGCATCAGTCTGTTGTGTTCTCTACCAAATTCGTGGGATAGTCT
>APFE030064466.1:0-10354 GCA_000404065.3 Pinus taeda
CTCAATGTTTCTGATTTTCCGAGATCACACTAAGGTGCAGGGAAAAGAGCATACGCATGAGAAAAAAATCCTTCCTTTCTGTTTCTGATTTGCCCGGATCAAACAGAGTCACAGGGAAAAGAGCATACGCAGAAATGAAAGTTATAGATCCGGTTAAAAAAAAGCTAAATAAACAGAAACCGAAATAACCAGAGAGAAAATAACAGTAAACTGCAGAAAAATATTGTATACCTCCAGATCTTAAAAATGACGCAGATAGGGCTACCAGAAACCTTTTCGCATGAAACGAAAGGGGTTCCTCAGTGGAACAGATGCTCCAAACACAAAAGAGCAGTCCTCTCGGCCCGAAAACAGTCAGAAACAGTAGATCTAGGAAACGACAGCCGCATGCAGTTCTACCGGCTTCAGATTTGGATCACCAACGGACGCGGCCCTCAAATAGCTCTGATACCATGTAGGAATTAACAGGGTAAGTTCCTCAGACAGAACACCAGAAGGACACCGCTCACAAACAGATCACAGATCAATACACCAGTATTTTGACGTGGTTAAAACCCTCAGAGAGGGAAACAGTCCACGGCCTGCGCCAACGTGGCTACTACAGGCAATTTATTAATAAAAGAATGAAAATTTACATAAGCTTCTCTCATGCACGGTTAACCTACAAATGACCCTCCATGCGCTTTAAATAGAATTCATGGACCAATCGGGTGTCAAGCCACGGATCAAGTGTCGGTAATACCGAGGAGAGAATGAACCGTCGGATCACTACATATCGTGACCGTCGGATTGTAAGTTACAAAATGTACAACGGTAAAGAAACACACTTTACCTAACTCTATACTAGACCAAGTTGAACTTAACTATTTCTTATGTGTCGGAATATCCTAACAATTCAAAGAGTGAAGTCAACAAATAAAAGGATTTTCTAGTAGGAACACATACTGGTATTTTGGCATTTTTGTTTGCGGAAGGTGTTGAGATATAAAAGTTTTCAATAAGAACCAATCTACATTGTCTAGTTTGTTGGCTCCTTGCAAATTTTGGGAAAGAAAAAATTATAATGTTGAATGAATACTTAAGCTGCTTCCTGGTATGCTTCATGACATTGCAGAAGGCTTCAAGTTTGTATACTTGTAGTATTTCCAATTAAGATAATTTTGTGGCACTTGTGTGTCATGCAAAATACAAGCAACTTGTAGATTTGGAGGTTGAAGGGATACAAACACAATCTACATATATATGCATTGATTCCTTGTTACTTCGTCTGTTGAATAAGAGTTTGGTGGGTTGTATAAAGGCAATGATTGTTTTGACAAATAAAAGTAGTCTTTTGTGGAGGAAAGTTTAGTCGGTTGTATTGTCAGAACATAGTGCTGGTCATGAGTAAACTCTTATTTTTATGTAATGGATTGTAATTGATGCTTGCGGGTTGCACACTGATCATTTGCTGCACATTATAAAGGATATTGTTGTGTACTGTGAGTGGGTATTACTTTTCTGCATTGAGTAGTAGTTGTGATCATTTTTTAAGGTGTAATTTTGTCATTGAAGAAAAAAATGGCCAGAATCAATGAAGTATTATATTTCCTCAAAACTCTGATATTGTATACTACTCATGATACATTAAAAGTCAGCAAAGTTTCTCTCATAGACATTCATGTTTGTCTACAAAATGCACAAGAGAAAAATGATTTTTTGTAGCTCAAATATTAGCTACAACAAGAAGAATTAAAACAGAGGAGTCATTTTGAACCTGTTTCTGTTCATAAGATTGAAACAAATTCCCATAAAGCAGCAGTTGTACATGCAAATACAGAAGTTTAGCTTGCACTTCCCAAGCCCATCATCAGACCTTGGGAAGAGATTGTCCATAACAAGCATAGAACTAGTCTTGGATATGACAAGGACGTGTCCTTTCATATTCCAAACTACTCCAAACCAATCCAATTTCAAAGTGCTGGATGGTTCATCTTCACCTGCTCCTCGTGACAGTTCACCTCCAGCTGTTCCAGATTCTGCCCCTCTTCCATAACAACAGCAACAACAACAGCTTTTGAAATGCCAACACTGTGACCAAGTTGGCCATCTAAAAGATCACTGTTTTGATCTTCATCCATGTAAGCACTGTCATAAAACCAATCATTCTTCAAATAGATTCTTTAGAAACAAGCCTCCTGCAAGAACAAAGATTCATCTTGGATGGATCGCTTCTTGGCAATGGGCATCAACAACCAATAATATATTCCAGTCAAATGTTAGAACTTGTTCAAGAGTATTGAACAATCTTGTAGTTGAGTTTTCTCCATCATCTCACCTTTTATCTGATAGGGGGGGAAATGATGGTCATCTACAAGCTTCAAAGTCACATCAAGCGAGCCTGAGCCACAACCTACCACACCAATTTTAGAGTTGTAGCCAGAGACAAAGATGCCCCTGAGCATGCCTTTAGTTGGTAATTTGGGACACTTCCTCTAGCAGAAGACTTCATCTTCTTGTCAGTTTTGGAAGAGTTCTAGGAATCACATTAAGCATTCCAAAGTTGTTGGTCATCCTTAAAACATGACAGGTTGAGACTTTCCTTTTCAGGTTGAAGTTGTCCCTTTTATGTGGGGTGAGACCTCCCTTTCATGGTTGAAGGTTTCCCTCTTCAAAACAATAGGAGCACTTCCCCTAGCAGAAGACTTCAAATTCTTGCCAGTTTTGGAAGAGTTCTAGGAATTGCACTAAGCATTCCAGTGTTGGTGGTCATCCTTAAACCACTGCCCTTTATACCAACATTTCAAAAAGCACATTAAGCCTAGTGTTTCCATGCATTTTTTTCACATTTTATATTACAGCTCTCTTCTTGGACTCATACATAACCCTTCGGATTAAGGGAGGGAATGTTGGACACCTAATCCTGTATGGGTTAGTGTGGAAGTGGAATAGACTAAGGAAGTCCAAGAGACCTTGGGGTGCACAACCCAACAGTCACACAATGTACTATAAATGTATATCAGTTGTTAATAAAAAATGTACTCTCGTGTTTTATCTTTCATACTCTTTCTGCCATGCATGTGTTTGACAGAATCAACACCTTCTATACCAATGCCTAGGATATAAAAATGAAAACTACACTGACATGGAAGAATTACTTCCAACACCCTCCCTTAATGCTTACATAAACAACAAGAAAAACAAATATTACAAAAATAAATAAATATTTGTCTCATTGGTCTTCATCAACACCCACAACCACTCTGGAATCTTGCAAACACTGCTCTTTCACCACCACATCTTCGAGCTATCACTTGACCTCCTTTTAAAACATAACTACCTCTAACCATCATTGTTATAGCTCCAAATATCACCACTTGTATTTGTGCTGCTTCATTTATGGCCTAGGGAAACCCCTCCTTCCAGACTTGGTCCAAATATTTTAAAAATAGTGTTTTACTCCCTGTATGCTACTTTTCCCTGTGTTAAAAGCATGTACACACGGGTCAGTCTATATCCAACCCGCATATATGTGTTAAAACACTTCAAAAAATTAAATTTCCTTAACTATGGATGGAGATCATGGGTTTTACCTATTGATTACCTATTAGTGCCTGTGGCCCAACTGTTCCCAAATAATTCCCAGCTAAAAAAATACTTTGGGAGAAGTATAAAAAGACTTCAATGGGAAGGCCTTAAGGAGGAGAGAAATGATAGAATTACTATATTGAGATTATCCCCTGATCAAGTCTGAAGAATCCTTGTGCTTCAAGCACTTCCGCAAGTTCAGGAAACCCTTGTTTCCTTGAGTTTTGATATTCTCTCACATGCTTGGAGATATCATGGTATTGGTTGTGGAAGGAACTGTTGAAGATTAGGACTGGAAGGAACTAGAGATTGGTTCCACTTGGAGCCAGAAGAGGAATGCTCAGCTGAAATCTTTCCATGTTTTATTATAGTTTTCTATAATAAAAGAAACGTTGTCCTGTTCCTGATATTGGCTTTGTTTATGCATCTGATTTTATTATTATGGTTATGGTGTATGTATGAATGACTATTTCCATCTATAATTAACCATCTACTTATATGATATAAATTTGATTTCACTATAGTGCTTTATCTATACGATGCTATGTGTATTTAGATTTGTTGATTTGTAGGTTCGAAGGTCATTAGGAGTTGCAGAGGGTTTGCACCCTGGCTAGAACTACCCAAACGAAGGACATATGGGTATGTTCATCCTCGCATAGTTAGTTTTTTTAAGCATATTACCTGAGTCAAATGCTTGTTTCTTGCTGTAGATTACTCCTGCTCTGCTAGGGTTCTAACCCAAAGCCCTTGGGAACTTATTCCCTTAACAGAATTGGCGACTCCGTTGGGGATAACAATCTTGTTATTCCTAGTTTGGGTTATTTAGTGCCAATCAGGGCTCAGTTCTCAGTTTTCTTGCTATCATTGTACTACTTGCTCCTGTAGGAACTCAGACTTCAAGTTTGATCTTTTTCATCAGGCCTCATTTTTTATTTTTCTTGTAAAAATTCATATAAGCATCTTTGCCTGTTTACAGAAGTGTGTGTATGCTTGTTTCTCTGAAATGAAACCGTGTATATGCGATTTTATTTTGGCATAAGCGCGTGTACACACAACTGTGTAAAGACATAGTCACGTGTACAATGTTTTGCATGATTTTTTCAAATCTTTCTGACTAGAAAGATTTGTTTATTAGTCTATGTGTTTCCTGAGTGGTCAGATTCTATTTTTAGAATTCAATTTTTCAGTGAGCTTATTTTTACAAATTCTCTCCTGCTTTGAAAAGTTCTGGTCTCGGTTTGCTTTGAAGTGAGTTTTTATGATCTGTATTTGAACACACAAATCTTCTTTTAGAGGTTCTTGATTGTTCTAGTCTTATGGAAGAGAAGATTGTTCGCAATCTTTGTGTCAAACTTCATTTTTATGGTTTGCTTTCTTTGCTTCCTGTCAATGTTGTGGCCATTCACTTTTTTTTGCTTTTCGAAAGTTTCTTGTTGATGAATGTGAAAGTGTGTCTTTCCTGATTTCTTGATCAATTTCTCAAAGCTATTTTTGCTACTTTTGGATTGTCTAAATACAAGTTGAAACACTTATTTTGTTTAAGTTTTCGTTCATGATGAATCGATAACTTGCAAAGTTTCCTTGTGATTTGTTTTCAATCTTTGAGTCTTTGGTGGCATTTTGAGTGCTTTTGAAAAGATGTTTTTATGGTTTTTTGAAAAAGAAAAGTCGTTCAAAAACATTTGTTTGCTTTCTTTGTCGAATTTTACTTTGGTTTCTTTTGGTTTTTGAAAGTGAATTGTGATCTTTTGCGATTTGTCCTTCTTGTTTGATGATAATTTTTGCATTCAAAATTTATATTATCTTCAATACTTAAGTTGGATTATTAATGGTTATAAACAATTGCTTTTGGTTTTAGAGTGATTTAGGATCTTGCATCTTTATTACATCTTTCATTTGGATAGTTTGCATTATTAAAGCATTAGTAATCTTTTTAGTTTTTGCATGTGTGAAGTGTGTTGCAAGAAAAGAAAAGAAAAAGTTTTTTGCTTTCTAGAAGTTTCGTAGAACCCACGTAGAGATCTCTTTTCATCGAAGGAAAAATGATTGCATATAAGTTAGTTTTTCATTAATTTATTTTGCGTCATAAGAACACCGTCAATTTCAGTTTCGTATTGTCCCTTTGACTTAAAAAGAACAACCACTTAAAATCAAGCGCTTAATGAAATAAACTAGAACCTTTTACATTATTAATCAGTATACACCAACAAGTTTAGGTTTATTTAGGGCTTTGGATTAGGAGAGAGGAGAGTTAACTCTCCAAGGCTGCTCTAAATTGTAAAACATAGAATTTTTATTAAAGAGTGAAATCCAATAGCATTAGGGAGACTGGGAAAGCTCTGTGACTGGGAGTAAAGCACGAGGGTTAGTGAAGATAAGGAAGAGAGATACCCCTCTCTTACTTGTTGGATCTTACCTCATGATTTTTCCGCTCAACTTATGATACGAGTTGGTGTCCATAGTTGCCTATCCTAGGAATCCACGCAAGTGGCTGCGGAGGGGAATCTCGTGGCACCTGAGGTTAAGGCTATATCACTTTCAACAGTACTTCTGGAGGGCACCCTCGCAAAGCTTGGGGCTTGCACTGGCAAAGGATATTGTCTGGAGGTCAACGTAACTACGTCTGATACCTTCGCTGGTAGGGTTGGGCCGTGATTATCCTAGACTATCTTCGGAAGGTCCCTTACTTCACTTTCTTGTATTTTGGTGTTTGTTCCTCATCACCTAGAGTGGGAATACTTGGAAGTTGCTTGATTGGTTGTATCTTTAGGGACTTTATAGTCGAGTGCTCTTTTCTCCTTATATATAGTTGGATTTAGGTATTTTTGTCTGGTCACTTTTGGACTTTAGATTCTGGGTGACTGACTTACCACTCCACCAATCTTGAAAGACTTTTGATCTTTCTTTCGAAAGTTGTGGAGTTGCCTCCTCAAGGGAAAAGGTTTTGATTGTGTGTTTATCTTCCTTGAAAAGTCATTTGTACATTCCTGTAAGGGAAGGATCTGCGAATAAGTTAGATATGGCCAAAATTCATGTGGCAACAAACCAAGGTACCCTTCCAAAAGGGGATCCTTGTGCTTTTCCTTTCTTCAGAAATGTTGATACTCCCTTGATGGCCACTTTGAATATTCCCGGATTGAATGTTGCACTACCAGTTTGGCTGTGGTCCAATCTGAATATTCCAGATGTTTTTGAAGCTTCTCAAATGAGTGCTTTATTTCATGGGCATCACATGGATTCTAATTGTTCATCTTCCTTCAAAGAGAAACCTAGGATTCCTATTTCTCCTCCTTCTTCTAATAAGAAATCTAAAAAGAGGAGAAAGAGGAAGATGAAGAAGAAGAATAATTCTATCCATTCAATCAACCTCTGCTAGCCATGTTGAAGATGAGCCTTCAGCCACTGCAAGTCATGCTTGGGGCACAAGTCTAGTCATGCAAGTCATACTAGCAATTCACCATTAACCTCTAAAAGTCATGTTGAAGATGAGACTTCAGCCACTGCAAGTCATGCTGGGGGCACAAGTTTAGTCACTACAAGTCATACTAGCAATTCACCATCAACCTCTGCAAGTCATGTTGAAGATGAGCCTTCAGCCACTGCAAGTCATGCTGGGGGCACAAATCTAGTCACCGCAAGTCATACTAGCAATTCACCATCAACCTCTGCAAGTCATGTTGAAGATAAGAATTCAGCCATTGCAAGTCATGCTGCGGGCACAAGTCTAGTCACTGTGAGTCATGCTAACAAAGAGTCACTAACCTCTGCAATTCAAGTTCGGGACTCTTTGCAAACCACTACTAGTCATGGTGGTGGAATTGAGGTTGATAAGAAACCTAGATGTAGAAGTTTTAAACCTAAGCTCCCTTGTAAGATATGCAAGGGAGACCATCTTACTCATTTGTGCCTTGGTATTCATAGGTACAAAGGATATGGTATGAGTCTAAAAGTTCTTCTACTCCTAGAGCTGATATGGTTTCTCATTAGCCCCATCAACCATTGGTTGATAATGTGGTTGAGCTAGTGCAATCTCTGGCTGATTACACTCCTCTTTTGGGGAGTGAAGTGCCGAAAAAAAGAGTCTGTTTGATTTCTATTACAGAGTCTTTTGGTATAGGGGGCATTCCAATTTCTTTGAATGCTCCCCCTCCAAGTTCTAGGAGTGTCTCCTTCGATTGGGATAGTCTTGTCGAGCCTCATCTTCCTTCCGCTGCACCTTTTCAAATAAAGGTCAGAGTTAATTCCACAAATGTCTATCGATGTATGTTGGATGAAGGATCCTCTGCAAGTATTATATCCTCTTTGACTTGGAAAGCTTTGGGTTCCCAAAAGTTGTTGACATCTTAGAGTCAGTTGTTAGCCTATGATAGAAGACTTGGTGAATCTATGGGTGTTCTTCCTCAACTACCTATTAGTTTAGGTGGGAAGACTATCTTAATCGATATGATGGTGGTTGATAGCCCTTTAGACTTTAATATGCTACTTGGGTGTGATTATGTCTATGCTATGAACGATGTGGTGTCCTCACTCTTTCAAGTGATGTGTTTTCCTTATAAAGGGAATATTTTCGCTATTGATCGGATTGCATCTGATAATCACCACCCTAATTCAAATGTACTATAGAATACCCCTTGGTTTGTTCCAAGTGTTCAATTAGACTATACCTTGCCATGGGTGAATTATACGGCATTGAATCCTAAATGTTCAATCGCTTCTGAGAAGGATCCTTTGACCTATTATTCTCCTTCTTGGGACTTGATCCTGGAATTTGACTGAGAGATTCTTCCTATAGGGACATGGGATCCCTTAATTTCCTCTTTTTATCCTTGTAGTTCTCATGATTTCTTAGAATTTGATTTGCCTTCACAGGAGGAACTCTTTGAAGCCATGAGTTTTGACTACCAAACGAGTCCTTGGCCTAAGCCCTGCAAGGGGTTTATCCAGAAGAATTATTATGCGTAAACCACAAGGTTGCGTGGTTCCCCTATACCATATTGTATATATAAGGTACACATTTTCAAGTTTTGTATTCTATAACACAAGATTTCATTTGAAGTTTATATGTGGGATGTATTAACTTCTTGTCTAGTGTTCCTATTAATGTCTACAGAACTTGGAAGATTTCTCCTTTGGAAATTTTTATGGTTGATCCGTTCTGACAGGTATTGGTTCTCAAAACTGGCATATAGGTTATGTTTTTCACCTACATTATGCACTTATCAGTTTCCTTTCCCATTTTGGGCCTTAGGATCAACCCCACCAAGTTATGGTGCAAAACCTTCTCATTGCTTAGAAGTATCATGACTTGTGTGGTAGAGCCTACCTTATCATGAGTGTCCTAAATAGCACCTTGTTGTCACTTGGCACTCATGCTGATTTATTGTTCTTAGGCCTGGGAGTCCTCTTTAGTCCCACCATGACTTGTGCATTGAAGACTCATTCCTCTTTTCTTCTTCGCTTCGTTCTGGCCTTATACCCTAGAGGATCCTTTGTGTTGAGTTGTACTATTGCATTGCATTTTGACCATTTGCACCTTTTGGCCTTGAGACGGCTTCACTTGGACTCATGTTTAAGCCAATTTTTGACCATGTCTTCTGCAAAATCAAACCTGCAATCCCTTAGCTTCTGCAACTTGACACACCCTCTGACCCGTGGAAGGAACATCCCTTTGAGTGCCCTTAACTAGCTTCACCTCCCTGCATTGAGCATATGAATGTTCCCATCCCAGGAAATAGATCAATTGTTTCACTAACACTCATTATTTCCACTATACTATAGTATTCTTTTATTCTTTTCCTAGCTTAAAGAAAAAGACAACAAAATTACATATTCCAAAAAATGTGGGAACGGGACAACATTTCCATATATTATTGGCAACTAGAGTCACTTGTGTCACCCTTAAACAAGGCACTCAAAAGAAAGTCTCTCCTCCATTTGGGCGGGATTTAGTTTGACTTAGATATGCCTTAACCTTATTATTGACTCAATTCTCCTCTGATTGGTTATCTCTTCCAATCATATGGAGAGTTCGTTCATACCTCCTACATAACGAGCTTATACAGAGTCATCATATGCTGCCACATAGTAAGCCTGAGTCGGCCTCTCTGCAGTGTCTCTTGACCTATTTTTTAGTCGGCCATCCCTAGTTGCAGTGTCTTGTCTATCATCACATCAGTTATATTGGTCCTTTACTCGTGCTAGTTTGAGAGGATCCCCATTGACTTCTTACTTGCGGGTCTTGTCCTTATCGACGATGACACATTGCTCCAAGGACAGGCTTAGAGCTACACCCTAGCCCTATTTTCATTATTGATAGGTCACCTTATGCTCAGCATCAATCAGTATCATGGGTCTTTGAATGAGTGGTTTCCCTTGTGTTCGACTTCAACTTTCATTATCACACATTGGGATTCGTGTAGTGCCTTGGTTTCCATTTGACCTTATTGGTGGATTCCTCACCTCTATGTCAACTTTCATTATTGGTTGGTTCAGATCATGCACTAGCTACATAACGTGCTTTGGTCTGGTTACTACATCTTTTTTCATCCAATTCCTTCCACATTATTGGCCTACGGGTTACACTCGCACTAGATTGATGAAGGATGCCTTAATGCCTTCCTTCTAGTGGATATTTCCCTATCGGCTACGACTCATTACTCTAGGGCAAAGGTTTAGAGTCCATTTGGAAATACTTTGAGGTTTGCAGTCATTAGTGGCAGATCCTTCGCTATTGGCAGTGGGAAACCATCATTGTCTCCTGATTGATAGATTCTTCCAGGTGTTC
>APFE030064479.1:0-13000 GCA_000404065.3 Pinus taeda
TCCTTCCTGTGGGGCCTGTACTTGTTCCTATAGTTGTGCCCTCAGGGCCCCCAACACAATCTACTGCTCCGACATGGCTTCCTGGAGCGCTTTCTTGGTGACCTCGCGAACCATGTCGTCGATGTCATAGAGGTCACCTTCTGTTAATGTGATTGGATCGATGGCCAACTTGGAGGCCTTGACCTTTTTCCTTGGACCCAATCTCTTTGTGAGGCACGACCGTTTTAGTTGGGTGTAAGTTGTACCCGGGTCCATGCCTTCTTCTGTGAGGTCTATGTCCTCTGCTTCTTATCCTGTAGACAATTTCAGGCCCTCTTATTCTTGCACTATTGTGGCGCCTATTGTCAGTGCTGCTACTGCTACTTCGGCGGCCTTTGCCTGCTCTGCTGTTGCCTTATCTGCCTCGTGGAAAACCCTTACTTATGCTGTCACTTTTTCATTGTGCCTCTTGTTGGTCAGCTTCGTGATGTGCAAGTTGGCCTCATCATTTCGTTTATGTGCTACTGCCCTATCCAACTCTGCTAGATCTAGGGCATATCACTTGGGATGCCATGATTCTAACACTGAAAAGATTGCATCATCAATGGCGATGAAGGGGAGCTTGGTCCATTGTAGCACCAAATCCTTATGTGCCTTGATGTAAATATTATGCGTGTCTTCCTTAAAGTTTGCAAATCTCCGCGGATTGTTGTGCACTGTGGGGGATAAGCATGGTTGTCTATTAATCCACATCTAGATTCTCGCTTCCATGAACACCCACAGGACCTTTGTCTCGCAAGTCCACTTCATGTCCTTGGTAGCCCAGAGCGATGTGTACGTTGCGGCCTTTGGTAAGTCTTGTTCAATGCTAGGGAACTAAATGTCCTTTGGCAGTTCTCTTATTACTAGCAAAATGGACAAGAGCAACTTCGCATAGTGGAAGGCCTTGCCCTTCTCCTGAGCTTCCTTGTAGTTGGTCAAGAATTCCTCGCAGAGGAACTCGACCCAGTTGAATTGGACCCCCTCTACGCATTATTTGGCCAATGCAACTATTGGCGCTGGTACCCCATCACCGCAGCATTTTCTCACTACCTTCCCAGCCAGGATTTGGGTGGCTACACGCACCCCTTTATCTTTGATGTTGCTGATTGCGTAACACCTATTTTTGTTTTGAAGCTTGTATTTCTTCTTCACGGCCTCCATGAGATCCAAATATCTGCTTTTTCCTACTATCGTCATGGGGTCCTTTCCCTTATAGGGGAGCTGGGAAATTCTATGGATGAGATTCGTCGTAATGGGAATAGGCTCCTCCAGCCATAAGTACCCATCGTGCACCAGGAAAAGTAGCTACCTGATGATGATAATAGTGATGGATGCATGGTGAAAGTGTGGAATCCACAATAGATGAAGCAATTCAGCCTTCTCCACACTGCGCAAAGATTTTCGCGGCTCTAATGTTGTGACTGGCCCCTCTGTGCTCTGCTTCATGAAGCTCTCCATCTCTAAGTGTGGGAGCTTCTCGCTTTCTATGAGGTCCCAATCTTCAAACTTCATTGTGAGCACGCAGCCCATGTGTGAACCCCCAAACATAATTCCATCAGGTAGGAGCGTGGTCTAGAGTGTGCTCTTAGTGGTATCCATATCCTTTGGTATCTTAGTTTTCTCTTTATGTGGAGGGATGTACTTGGGCAATTTCACTGTAGAGTGCACCGACAAGATGTCCTCTTCCATGTCTTTTGCTTCCTTTATCTCATTCACAAGAGCCTGTAGGTCCTCCTCCTCATCATCTATCTCAATGGTGACAACCTTGCCCTTTTCTTCCATTGAGAGTTTACTGAACCATGGATTCCTCAAGGAAATGTGAATTGGTCCTACTCCTTGCTTATCTTTCTTGGGCCTTATTGTCCGAGGCAATCTCGGGATTTCTGGCACGACCCCAGTATCTCCAAGAACATCATGTACCTTGGGGTCCTGTGTGGCCTGGTCGGTGGTTCCTTCTATAGAGCGCAAACCTCATTTGGTAGTTATCATCCTATTTGAACTATGTTTGGTCATTCACAAACTTTGGGGCTCAAATATTGCTCGGTGCTCAACACTCTCTACTCTAATCAACTACTCAAATCTCAAGTCAACAAGTGTTGCCTCGTGGCTAGCTCCTAGAGTTTTATAGCGCCTTTTGAATTCAAATTTGACCGTTCCCCCTAATTCTGGACCATCAATGCTTTCTTGGTGGCAGATTGGCCCAAATCTTGTCCTTAATTCATGTCTTAAATTCTCGCCGCCCACTTCCTTTTTCCTTAAATTGGACATCTCATCATGAATAGTGACACCAACGGTCACTTCCTAGCCTACCTGCATGGTAGCGTAGCCCCTCGTGCATAGTTGCAACCCTTGTGACGTGTTAATTTCGCGCGCACCTCCTTCATCATGCAACTCCCAAACAGAATTTTTTTTAGTCCCACCCTCTCTTTCAACTATCTGGAGTGCTGAGACTATGCTCCCTATGGCTATTTAGGTGGTCGCATCACCTGCACAAGAGTTCAACACACCTTCTAATATAGTCCGTGGAAAATTCTTAGTGGCCTTTGCGACAATTGGTACCACGCGTTCTACTATATGTAGTGTGCTTCACTGGTTACTGCATTTGATGAGGTGTGGTCGTAGCCAGGGCAGCAGAGTCATAAATTCTCGGCGATAGTCTTCTGATCCAGTGGTATGATCATCAACACCTTGTCCTATGATCCTTGGTTGATCGATGAGACATGCTTGCTTGATCTTGTTTTCTAGCCTTTTGATCTCAGTGTCCATCAAAATGCTTTTCTTTCTCAGTTGCACCCGGCCTTTTTCAAGTTTGTGAATTCTAAGGTTCCCTTGCCGAATGGCTTCTTGAATCTGTATGTGTTCGACCTCGTATAGCTGTGTGATTTATTCGTCCTAGTGTTTATGTACTGTCACAACTGTAGGAGCTATTACGTGCATATTATTGTTTGCATTCTCTACAGAAATTACGATCACTACTCTGTTTCGCACCTTCATAATCATTTCTGCGGTCAGGGTTTTGCACATGTCCTATAGGCCCATCAAATTGCTGGTACGCACAGGTCCCAATCAGTGCATCTTGCCTGGTGAACCTTGTTCAGTTCTTCACACACCCTATTGAATGCTTTGCCGTGGATAATTGGTAGTGCACATCGCCTTTCTTGCTGCTGTGGTTTGTTCTGATTCTTTATTCTGGGAGTGGTGTGTGCTTGGCTGGGCCATATAACATATGTCCATACTGATTAGGAGACGTGGGTGTGCAATTCATTCAACCCTTGCTAATTGGGTCGTGTTTTGAGCTGGGGTTTTCCAATGCATAGGTGAATCATCCCTCTGCATCTACGAAAGTCCTCAAAATTTCCTTGATGCGTACTTGACCATTGTGCAGGTGTCGCGTGCAGCGCCCACTTCAGCACATCGACCCACTACTGTTCTGGTACTGTGCTTTCAAATCTGCTCAGGAATTCATATGCCGCTGTCAACCCATCATATGTTAGAAGATCCCTTGCTTCTATTGTCATGCAGCATAGTTATCTAACCATCATGTTGCAATTTAGCATTGTTACTTCGTGTAGCCAATTCTAGCATCATTCTTTCTCTTCATCTGAATCCGATGTGCAGGAGCTTTCACGCTCCCACGAAATCCTTCCATCTACACTCGGATTCACCCAATCCTCTTCTCATGTAGTTATCTTGTAAATAGAATCAATATCATCATCACTATCATCATCATGCATTGATTTAGTGTACTGCACTCCTTTAGATAGATCTAGGAGTACTACTATGTGTAGTGACTTTTTCTCAAAGATCATTTTGAGCTTCTTCAAATTTATGACTCCATTCATACTGGTGGCCCTATCTCTTCCTAGTAGTGCAGGATAGGGATTATTGTCATCGACAATCTCTATCACCTCAAAATCCACCTGTGTCTTCGCACCTTCAATATCCACCATCACCCCTTGAAATCTTCCCATGGGCAAGATCTTCTGTTGGTTCACAATTTGTAACTGAATAAGGGACCATTGTAGCGCGAGTCTGCCTATGCATTCCCATGTTTGATTTTGTAGTACATTCATGTCTGATCCCAGATCCAAGATTACCTGATCCATCTCATATTTGCCAATTTGCGCAGTGAACCTCATTTCCCTTCTTGTGTTCAATGGATGCTTTCTGAGTTTCTGGACCATGCGCAGTTCTCCTGAGCTCGTGCACCTAGTGATAAGTTCCTGTAGCCCCTTTATTGCCTTAGTGTCGCGTAGCAGTTTCATGCATGTCTCCAAAAAGGTAGTGAGCATTGAAGGATCAATTCCTAGTTTTAACTGATCCTCACTACTTGAAGTGGAGGCCTCCATGAAGCTCTACTTAGCTTCCATGAATGTCTCCTTCATGCGTGCTAAATCAAATTCAAGTTCCTTTGTAGGAGCCTTACGAACCCACGCACTTTCTTCTAGCTACTTTGTTTTATCATCGCCAGTGGTCACACTGCTCCTGAGCATCATGTTTACATTTAGGTCTTCTTCGCACTGTTCAGATCTCATCATCTACAAATTCTGAATCGAAGGGGACTGAAGTACCCCTTTCGTGCAGTCTCACTATTAGTGTAGGGTAGTCTTCTACCTCATGATCAAACTCAGTACAATACAAACATGATGTCCTCGTCGGGTTTGTATAATAGCAGGCATAGTGCCCTAGCCCTCTGCAATTATTACAAATTAACTGTCTACGACCCCTTCCTAGTCCCATTCCACCTCAACCTCGACCATGCCCCTGAAATCCAACATGAGCCATTCCTGCATTCAAGTCGAGGGCTCATGTTTCACTCTATACCTTGTAGGCAAGTGTCCGATAGATCATTAGTTCGTAGCTTTTGCAGGTGTGCTCATCATGGCCTACGGACCTACATAAGTTACAAAACAATGCTGGGACATTTGCGTATACTTCTGCAATAAATGACAATTGTCCATAGTGTGTTTTCCTCCTATCTAATAGATCTCACACCATAATGCAGGTGTCGTGGTCGATCCTGTCTATGCCTCGGGTCTTAATGGAATCGGCCCTCCTCGTGCCAATTAGTTCGTGAATACTAGAGAGTGGTCCTTATCATGCCCCTGACCTTTGCATTTTATGCACCATACCTCCTCACGCGCCTCCAACCTAGGTGTCTTGTCTTGTTTCAAACTTTGCATTTCCAGACACTGATTTTTCAATTGCGTGTGGATTTGTTGGACTCCTAGACCAGGGTCTTGTATAGGGGTGTCATGGAATCTCATCGCCATTTCTAAAGCTTCGGCCTAGGTGAAAAGTTTTTGCTTTGACAACACCGTCCTTAAGTGTTGTGTTAGTGATGCTACAAAACATGGACGGTGTTTTCCATCTATCAACATCATGTTGGATTCGTGAATCATACCCTTCAGTCTTTGGTCCAGATCCTAGGGAGTCTCGCCTGGGAGCATCGTGATCTCCTTAAACACGATTATTGATTGTGTTTCCGACTTTGGCCTGCTAAATTCCCTGTTCAGCGCAGCCTGGATTTATGCGATTCTTGCATTTGGCTGGTCATTAGAATGCTTGATGTACCATGTTAATTCGCGATCCTGCAACACACTCACCAGCGTAGCCTTCGTGATATTGTCATCCGCGACACCTTGTGCTTCCCATACTACTCTTACCACGAACCAAAATTGGTCCAAATCTTCATTCACTACTCCTTTGAATACCGGTAGTTTGATCGCACTCGTCATACTGAACTGTGGTGGTGGAGGTGGGGTGGGTGGATATGGAGGTGAGGAGGGTGAGACAGGTGGCAGTGTGGGTGGAGGTGATAAACACGGAATGTGCTACATTATTAAGCTAACCATGCTTCTCGAAGAAGCCTTCGTGAGCTCTTCCTCGCTTTCCTGCGAGGGGGAAATTGAGGGACTGGTTTCCAATTCTTCACTACTTTTGCTTCTATAGATCTTCCCACTTCACGTAATCCCAAATGTTAATTTATTTGCATAACCCACTTTTCACATAATAGCATCTTAATCCAAGTGATCAAATATTTAATATACTTACATCGCGGTCCCTTGAAGAAACGTTGCCTCGCTTCACTGTAGGTGACGGTCGTATCTACTGTGAACTTAGTGATAAATCCTCCTATAATTCAGTCAAGCCAATGGTCCATAGCTCACAATCTTATCTCTTAATGCTTCTAGTCTGTACACTAATTCTGGATTCCACATGATTTTTTTGTCGAGCCTACACCTTCCTTGACTGTTTGCTAGCTTCGCGAGCCACTCGTACAACTCAGAAGGAAAGGATGCGAAGAAAATTTCATGGATTTTCGTATACAAGTAGCACTCCAACCACTGTTCCTTATTCACTTGCAGATTTCTATTTCCCTGTGCCGTGAACTCGTGAATATTATTATCCAACCACTCTTCAAATTCTTTCTTTGTTGGATTCTAGTTGCACAACATCCGACATCCCTTATGTAGATACCAATCGTACCACTGGAACCATTTGTTGGCTTGTATGGGCCTGACCCGGGTTCAAAGGTGATTTAGCTAAGCAAATTGTGGTACTACTGGCCCTTTCGACAATAATCCATGGAGCACGGACTGAGGTCTCACCCGAAGTAGTATGGGAGGGTGCTAGAACCAGGTTTTCGCACCATGGGGATGTTTGATGAGCTTCTGGAGGTCTGCGGTTTGACCCTATGTGCATGTCGCTACGTGCACCTATTTTCCCTTTGCAACCTCTGATGCTACTTCCGCACAGCCTTACTCGGGGCACGACCCATGTTATACCCAAGTTCCTTGCTACTTAATATGTTATTACCCTATTTATCATATTATTTGTGTAAGAATAGTGATAATTAACATCATATCCAATAATCATATCAGTGTGTGTGATAAACAAAACAATATAAATGTAAAGAAGGCAATACACAAGCAAATACACAGAAATTGGAATCAACTTCTCTTTATTATTCTTTGATCAAGATTACAGACTTGAAACCGCCCTACGCACTCAGCTATAGGGGTCTGCGCACTTACTTGCAGATTCTACTAGGCCTCTGTGCACTTAGCTACAGAGCCTCTTCCTACTACTATGACCCAATACACTTAAACTCTTACTCTATTCTCGAACCATGTGTACTCATCTATCTCTCCAATTCACTCCCTTTACAACTTAGAGCCTTCCTCTATTTATAAAATCCCATGGTCCTTGGACCATGGGTAGGCTGACATGACATTACATTACTTTACAATACTTAGGGTGGACAGCCCTATGAGTCATCCTATACTTCGTGCTCCACAACCGTAATTTGCAGAGTCTTACAATACATTTGACCAAAACTTGGACTTTGAGCCCCAAAACATGTTGTGGGGGGATTCGATGACATACACACACACACACAAAATGTTTTCATCTAACATCTAGTTGAATAGTCCAAAAATATGTGACGGTCTTTATAACCATTATAAACAATAAAGGTTTGTATGACACCCAGTGGAATAGTACACAAGGATGCGACAATTATAGTAACAATTACAACACATTTTCAATTTGATAAGCAGTAAAATAATTGAAATAGTTCAACTACTTTAGTACAAGTGAAGGAAAACATGAACCATAAATATTCACAGAACAGTCTTACAAATATTCGCAATCCATCCATGAAAATGTGTCGGCCATCAAGCTTCAAGTATTAAGCAAAATTCATAAGACACACCTATACAATGAGCGCCACTAGCCCCAAAAATGGAGCATTGGAGCCTCTCCACTCCACAAGAGAACTAGCTTATCTCTCTAATTCCTTGCAGGAGGAGCTAAGGTGAAAAGTCATTTTCTCATACAATGGGGGTGTATATATAACCAAGAGGTGATGCTTCACCTTCCATTTGACTCTTTGACTACCCTCATGATTTTTTGACTTCCCATGACTTTTTGACTTTACATGACTCTTTATATTCTATATGTGTCCTTTGTACTTCCACTTTACAATACATTTTGAGTAAGAATTTACATGGTCCACAATAATGATGTGGCATATGACAACTCATGACATGACATGAAATGACACTGCAGACATAGACTTCTTGATGACATGGAAATGTCAAGCCACTGATATGTCTCCTTGGTATATTTCTTCAGTAAGAGATGTTTTTAATGCTTCATATTCCTAAGAGATATACTTTTTTCTTCATATCAACCCTCCAAAGGGTTGTGAATCAGATGGAGTCTGCATGTCATCCTAATCTTTGGTCTTCCATTGTAATCCAGTGTTCCTTCATCTTCTTGTCTAATTATCATATTATCTCCTCAGCTGCTTAGGTGTATTCTAGCATGTCATCCTTCTCCATCTCATTCTTCATCATCTTTCCATAGTATAATAGAGATACTACATCTACAATACAATCATGACAAGATGACATCACTTTGATAAACCCCTAGTCTAATATGTTGCATGATGATCCACTGAGTGAGATGAAATTGAGTGGTAGGCAAAGGGATACACTTAGTGACTTTGACGTTGTGCACCTATAGCTGTCAAGGGTCAGGCTTGAGCCTTGAGAATCTACAATGTACAGTTCAGGCTGGGCTAAGGAAGAAGATTGCATAATTTGGGAGCTCAGTGAGGGAGGTTGAGAGGCTAATCATTGATTCAACCAATTGTGCAGTTCTAGAAGATAGATGATAATAGGTGATTGTACAATTACATAGTTGAGGAGCTCAAGTCTGAGGCATGAGCCTTGATACTATGCAATGCACAGTTCTGGCTAGGTAGAAGAGAGGAATTGCACAGTTTTGGGAGTTAGTGGGTCAGGTTGAGGGGTTTTAAACTCCTTTAGCCAACTACATAGTCATTGGGAGGAAATTTAGGCTTTGTAATTACGCGGTTGGTAGTTTGCAAGCTCAGGGTGTGAAATTGGGTTCAAAGATTACGTAGTGCACATTTGGGGCCAAGCTAGAGGATTGAATTGTGCAATTTTGGAGGATAAGGCTCAGGCTTGGGCACTGAAACTACGTAGTGCACAGTCCTACAAGGTAGGAACTTCACATTATGTAGTTTCAAGAGGTAAGGTTGTATCTTGAGGGTAGGGACTGCGCAATGTGAAATTCAGAAAGGTTGGATGAGGCTAAGTTGCTGGGAATTTTATGAAATTTGGCTAAGTTTGGGATTAGCAAAATTGATGTGAACAGTGATAGGACTTGACTATGATCACACACTTAGACACTTGGAAACACAACATAAATAATTTGGAACACATGAAAATAGAGTACCCTTAGTGCGACAACCTTTGCAACAACTTACGACAAGTGTGACACTAAAGATACACTTTGCGATGACAATGACGACACTTGTGCTACTGTGCATGGAAATTTGGGAATGAGTGTGCAACATATCTACATGATAGGAACAACTAATCATAAAAAATATTCCCCCTCTGAACAACCCAAAACTCCACTTTACATGATTAACGACAATTCCCACACCAAAAGATGACACTTTCTATATGAAAACAAAAGTGCAAACGACACTTATGCTTTGTGAATTATGGAGAAAAACACACATGTTGGCATTATGATTCTGGTTTGGCTCTATGGTACAGTTGTTGTACTTGATGGAAACTCACTCTTGTAGCTGATCTCAGTTCAGGCACTCAAAATCATGGAAATTATGTGGTACGCAGGTAATCCTAGAAGCAGCCGCGGACCCACTGGTACGCCGTTCAGAAAGTTGCGGTCATGTACGCAGGTTGTCCGAACAGAAGGTGCAGACCCCAGTGCACACACTTCCATGGAGTAAAAAGCGCGCTCACGTTGGGTGTCTTATGTTTGGCCCGTGGTATTTATCCAGTCGATCATGATCCTATGGTTTTGGCCCGTGGTATAGTATCTATTTCAGCCCCGGTTTGGATCCCTTGTTTTGGTTGCTTGATGGTTTTGTCCCATGGTGTGAATGAGGGCTTGTCTATAAATAGGGAAGAAGATCACTTGGCCAAGGTATCTAAGAAAAATTGAATATCTTAAGATCTGAAATATTGGGTTATCGGTTTAAAAATCTTGATCTATATAAAAGTGAAGTTGAAAGTGAATCTATAGTCTGTGATCTCTCAGGCACATGATCAGATCTGGGCATCTAACCATTAGTGGCTCTTCGAGGGTTTGTTAATTCGGTTCAAATCAAAGGTCCGCAGGTATTTCATGGTTCAAGTGCGGAGGTTCACAGCTCGGTGAAAGGTTCTGTACGGTGGCACGCGGCTCTCAGAAAGGCACAGTGCGGGGGCTCGCAGTACAGTCAAAGACTTAGTGCGTAGATGCAGTAGAAATACGCAGCTCAACAGAAGGGCACAGTGCGGACGCCCGCGTCGAGCCAAAAGAACAAGTGTGGAGCAAGACCAAAGGTACGCGGCGTGATAAAAGGAAATCCTGCGGAGGTACTTAGAAGTACATGGCGTGATTGAAGAAGAGGTTGCGGAGGCACAGCAGTAGTACACAGCAAGACGGAAGGTGAATTGCGGATATACGCAGTGAAGCAGAAGACGCTCTGCATGGATGCGCAAGAAAAAAAAGGATGGGTGCGGAGTCACGTAGTCCAGATAAGGAAAAACTGTGGATCTATCTTAAAACATTTGTTGGTTATCTTTTATCTCTTGCTGCAGAGTTCTGGGTTTATATTTTTGGTACTATCTTTCTTTTTACAGCATTCTGAGAAGCTGGGTGATTCTTGGTTGATTGCATAAGGAGTTTGGGTTATTTGCATGTACTTGATGATTATTTGATATTCTTGGATCCAGTTTGGAAATTTATGAAAAGTGGTCCTTGAAAGAAAGGGATTAAGGGGTTGTAGCTCCCTTCCAGGAGAGACTAGAAAACGAGAGAGAGTTGTAGCTCTCTGCAGGTTGCAGCCTGCGTACTGGTAAAGGACTGCACCAGTACAAAATCATTGTAAAAGGAGTTTCTAATTGAAAGAATATAGAGACATATTGCAGCAGGTGGTTTTCACCCACATTGGGTTTCCACCTTATATCTGGTGTTATTTGGTGTGACTATCTGTTTTTCTTGTTCATGCTCATTATTTTATGGTACTGACATACAAAGTAACGATCAATATTTGAAGTATAAATAAGGAAGAATATTGAAAAGAATTTGATAATACTGATTCACCCCCCCCCCCCCCTCTCAGTATTATTTCCAACAATTGGTATCAAAGCCAAGTTCCTTCAGAGAAGCTTGATCACTTGAAGGAAGATCATTCATCATGAGCAACTACGAGAGGGAAGCATCAATCAAGCCACCAATTTTTTATGGGACTAACTTCAATTATTGGAAGGTAAGAGTTACTTCCTATCTTCAATCTCTTGGTACAGAAGTTTGGCATATCATAGATACAGGCTACACTTTTCCTTCAGCTACTCCTACATATCCGGCCGAGAAGAAGAAATATGAAACAAATGCTAAAGCAGTCAATACTCTGCTGGGATTCTTATCTCAAATAGAATTCGTGAAGGTTATGCAATATAAATCCGCAAAAGAAATATGAGACAAGATTATCTTGAGCTACGAAGGAGATGAACAGGTAAAGCGTGCTAAACTTCAAACCCTCAGGATTCAGTATGAGAATCTCAGAATGTATAATGATGAAAGTGTGGCTAACTATTTTCTTCGGGTAGACGAGATTGTTAATTGCATGAAAAACTTGGGTGAAGAAATAAAAGAGGCTATTGTGGTTGAAAAAGTTCTAAGATCATTGTCCCCCAAGTTTGAATCTAAAGTGTCTGCAATAGAAGAAAAGGAAAATCTACGAACTCTTACTATGTCTCAGCTACACGAAATTCTAACTGATTATGAAATGAGAAAGGGAGGTCCATTAGACAAGAGAGAAGCTGCTTTCAAGGCTTCAGGCAAAGGAGACTACTATGAAGCAAGTCACGTGCCAGAAGAAGAAGAAGAATCAAATTTTGTTAGAAATCTTCAACGGGGTACTGGAAGGTTCAGAGGTAAGTTACCTTTTAAATGTTTTGCTTGTGGAAGAGTAGGTCATTATGCTGCGAAATGTCCTCATAAGAATAAGATTGACAAAGGAAAGAAACCTGCTAGATGGAACAAGAAACAGAATGCAAATAAGAAAAGCTACTACACTCATGAAGATAGTGATGGTCTATCAAATAGTGATGAAGATGAACGAGGTAATGACTATAAACTCTTTATGGCATTTGAAGATGATGATAAAAACTATAGATGTGGAAATATATGAAGAAATTTTTAGACTCAAGACCATGTATAGAAGAAAAGAATATGAATCAATTGATTCTCTACAATTTCAAATTGATGAAAAAGGAAAAATATCTTGAAAAAAAGGTGAAATTGTTGGGTTTGATTAAAAGAAATAATAATCTTAAAATCAAGGATCAAGAAACTCTTGACTGGAAATCATCCAATGTACAACGTTCCCACTAACCAAGACGTCTGGGTTAATGGAGAACCTCTCAAGCATCCACCTCAAAGAGTTATCTTGATGCAGCAAGAAGGAATGAGCAAAAGCACAATGGAGATCACCAGGTAAACCAGGGATGAATAACATCAAGAACAAACAAAGACTATCAGGTGAACCAGGGGCAATCCGTCTTAAGGGTGAACAAAAGCTACAACTAGCCACAGGTAAAATCTTCTCAATTTGCTTCAAGAATGGATGACAATAGAAATTACAATCATGTGGCCGGTAGATTTGATAACCGCAGAAGGTTATTCAATGGACAATGTTTCTCTTTTCATAACTTTGGTCACAAAGCATCTCAATGTGTTGCATATAAAACAATCATGACTAGAGAAGCTCAAAAACAAAGAAGTATGACTACAAAAGGGACCTATAACAACTTTTCGGCTCTTGAAAATGAAGTTGAATGTTCTATTTGAAATAACTTTGGTCATGAAGATTTTGAATGCAGGAGCAGGTTTCAGCAGAAAAAGGAACAAGTCTCAAGCACCA